>JACXGM010026690.1:0-14776 GCA_016801145.1 Umbra pygmaea
TGGAGACTAAATGAGTTCTGAAATATGTATAAAAGTTATCATATTGCACAATCAACTTCAAAATATAAATAAACTAATTTGTTAATCCGTAAATAGGCCTAAACTAATTCGTTAATAAATCTTATTTCACATGAATATTTCCTAATAACGCATTGTTTCAGACACAGATAAATGTGTCTGGGAGAGGGGTTGGGGGCAGGGGGTGTTTTTTTTTTAGGAGGGCAACACCCCAGCAGCAGGACCGCTACCTCCGCCTTTGTGCAAGGAGGAGCAGGAGGAGAACTACCAGAGCCCTGCAAAATGACCTCCAGTAGGCCACAAATTTGCATGTGTCAACTCAAATGGTTAGAAACAGACTCCATGAGGGTGGTATGAGGGCCCGACGTCCACAGGTGGGGTTTGTGCTTACAGCCCAACACCGTGCAGGATGTTTGGCATTTGCCAGAGAACACCAAGATTGGCAAATTCACCACTGGCGCCCTTTGCTCTTCACAGATGAAAGCAGGTTCACACTGAGCACATGTGACAGAAGCAGGGACGTGCACAGACATTTGGAGGGGCTATTGCTCTAACATGAAAAAAGTCACTTTCTTTCTCGTACAAATTCCAAAAAGCGATCAACCTTTTTAATCCTATATTAATTTACAGTACTATACCACAGTTATATAGAACAGTGCAGTTATACCACCATGTGACTATACCACAGTTATATAGTACAGTACAGTTATACCACCATGTAACTATACCACAGTTATATAGTACAGTACAGCTATATAGTACAGTACAGTTATACCACCATGTAACTATACCACAGTTATATAGTACAGTACAGCTATATAGTACAGTACAGTTATACCACCATGTAACTATACCACAGTTATATAGTACAGTACAGCTATATAGTACAGTACAGTTATACCACCATGTAACTATAAAATTAGTGTAGTCATGGCAGCAAGATCTTACATTTGCTATTACACATTATAACACTGCTACCAAAGATGAATGCCCCCCCGCTATTGTTGTTGAAGTGATCAAGGCAAGATCTATCTTTCTCCTATGAAACTATAAAGCTATGTCAATGCTCAGCAGAGACTGGCTCCAAAAGAGATGTTATAATATAATTCTAAATAAGTTCTATAATTTACAAGGGTGTAGGAAAAGTGGTGGGATAGGGGGGACATGTCCCCTCCAATGTTACAGACAGGCAATATCGCCCTGCCAATAATAGGAATGATTTGTGAAAAATCAAACTTGTTCCTATGACCTTGATAATTTACCTTCTAAATTAAGTAAATTTAAATCTAAATCATTATGTACCTGTCTGATTAGTTGTGTGATGCTCCGCATGCACTCCCTCACTCTGTGGTCTTTAACCTTGTGGGCAGTGCCTCATCTTGAATAGAATTATTAGAATCATAATTAAGTAACTTATATACTTTTTATATTATATACATTTATACTTACGTATATTGTACTTTTCATTGCTAAAAAACGACAACTGAAAAATGTAATGCAGCCAGTGGACTTCACTCAAGGCTTCACTCAATGATTCTGGTAGACTTTTGTTATGATTTGGAGCCATAAATAATATTTGCTTGTATATCTATACATATATAGATATAAATATTTTATAAAAGACAATTAAAACATGTTATAAAGAGTCTTACCAACCCTTATTTCAAGGGTTTTACCTTTTCCACAGGTTCTCAAATGCTCTGTGGACTGGAATGTTTGAAAAAAAAATTATTTAGGCTCTTACTCCAGAGGGGCAGATCAGCCAATCAGGGCAAAGGGCTGTTGTCCGGGCACTAATAGCCCGTACCTGTGCACGTCCCTGGACAGACGTGACAGAGTCTGGAGATGCCGTGGGGAACGTTCTGGTGCCTGCAAAATCCTCCAGCATGACCGGTTTGGCGGTGGGTCAGTAATGGTGTGGGGTGGTATTTCTTTGGGGGGCCGCACAGCCCTCCATGTGCTTGCCAGAGGTAGCCTGACTGCCATTAGGTACCGAGATGAGATCCTCAGACCCCTTGTGAGACCATATGCTGGTGCGGTTGGCCCTGGGTTCCTCCTAATGCAACACAATGCCAGATCTCATATGTCAGCAGTTCCTGCAAGAGGAAGGCATTGATGCTATGGACTGGCCCGCCAGTTCCCCAGACTTGAATCCGATTGAGTACATCTGGGACATAATGTCTCGCTCCATCCACCAACGCCACGTTGCACCAGAGACTGTCCAGGAGGTGGCGGATGCTTTAGTCCCGGTCTGGGAGGACATCCCTCAGGAGACCATCCGCCACCTCATCAGGAGCATACTGAGGCATTGTAGGGATGTCATACGGGCACATGGAGGCCACACACACTACTGAGCCTCATTTTGACTTGTTTTAAGGACATTACATCAAAGTTGTATCAGCCTGTATTGTGGTTTTCCACTTTGATTTTTAGTGTGACTCCATTTCCAGACCTTGATCAATTTGATTTCCATCGATAATTTTTGTGTGATTTTGTTGTCAGCACATTCAACAACGTAAAGACGAAAGTATTTCATACGATTAGTTCATTCATTCAGATCTAGGATGTGTTATCTTAGTGTTCCCTTTACTTTTTTGAGCAGTGTATAATAAACCCTATATGCTATAGCCTATTTTGAAGCAAATGTTTTTTTCTTATCATTACCAATGATAAAAAAACACAAAAATAAAACAATTGTGCTCAATTAAAATAAATAGCCTAACATCTTGCAGCTGGTACATTGTGCATACTGCCGACTTATAGGGTATATGCATCATTATGATACCAATGTGGGAAAAAAAGTTTTTTTATTGGTTTCTCACCATTGGTTTTACATAATATAACCATACACAATTCCAGTAGAAAATATTTGAGTGATGGATTTTGGCCATCTAGTCTGATTCTTATGGGTTTCTCAAAACAGATTGGTGTTGAATATCTATGCAACAGCTCCTCTAAAGAAATCAATGTCAAGCAAGAGACCTACTTGTCGATTGAATGGTGTGGTGTTGGAAGGAGGCAGAATGCATGATCTCCACGTCACTCTCTTTATTATAGATCTTGAAATCAAACTTACAGAAGACCAGTAGATCACCTATCGCTACAGCTGACAGTAAGTTACTGACAGTACATTATGTGGTAGAGGCACGGAATAGTTTATGCTGAGTATACAGCTATTTAACATTTCTCACTATGCCTAACACGGCAGCAGTTACTTACAGTACATAACGTGGTACAGGCACAGAATAGTAATCACTGGGTATAAGTAGATTTAGACCCTCTCAGGAATAATTCACAGTACAATAACGAAATTTGAACATGGATGGGTAATCACTGGCTATAAATATTGATCTAAACCTTTTCCTCACATGACACTGAATGACACACAGACAAAGGAGCAGAGGGAAAATATATAAACACTAAATGGAAACAAGGAGCAGCTGGTGAACAATGATCAATGACAAACAATGACAGGTGTGATGAAGTCCAATTAATGAAATTAGTGACATTACATTTACAAACCTTTTGCAATGAAAAAATCTAACAAAAGCAAATGAAATAGCAACAAATGCTTTAAGTGATTTCCCCTAATGCAACTGATAATGATTTCTCCACTCTCATAATTATTCAAACCCTTCATGGGAAGCATCTTTAGTGCTTAATAGAGCACCCTTTTGCTGTTATGACCTGCTGCAAATGAAATGCATAGCCAGACACCAACCTTGGGCAGTGTTTCTGAGGAATCTTAGCCCATTCCTCATGAGCAATGGCCTCCAGTTCAGTAATATTCTTCGGTTTGCATGCTGCACTGTAGAATCTTCCAGGACTTCTGCAACCAAGTCTTGGTGGAATGAGGTATGCTTGGGATCATTGCCCTGTTGTGAAGGTCCAATGACCCCCAAGCTTCAGTTTCCTCACAGACGGCATGACGTTTTCCCCAAGGATATCCTGGTACTTTAATGATTCTGTCTTACCTTCACATGCTGCTAGTTTCCTGTGCCAGAGGATGTAGAGAGCATCACTGAGGCACCACCATTCTTGAATGTGGGCAGGGTGTTTTTCCTGCATACATACAGCTGATCCGTCGTGCCAAAAAGTTCCTGTTTTGTTTCATTGCGCTACAGAACAGAATCTCGAAACCTATTTGGCTTCTTTATATGATTTTGAGCACATTGCAGCTGAATTTTCTTGTGCTTTTTGGTCACTAGTAGTGTACAACTTGGAGATCTGGCATGGAAACCTTCTGTGTTTAGTATGCACCTTAGAGTGTGCTCACTTAAACCCTTTAGTGCCTGTTGCCACCGAGGCTTGCTGCATGACTTTTGCTGTCACTTGAGGGTTTTTCACAACCTACTATCTCAGAAATCTGGTTGCAGCCATTGATAGCTTCCTTTTTCTGCCCCATCCAGGTAGTGTAACCACTCTTCCCATAACTTTGTACTTGCAAACTATGCTTCATTGTTGCTGGGATCATTCACTGCCTTCACTATCTTTTTGTATCCTGTTTCTTGTTTGTGTAGGGCGTTGATGTCTTCTCTAACTTTTTGGACCATTTCTTTGACTTAGCCAAGTTTTTCATATGCAGTCAAACGTGAGACTCAACAAACCCCTAGCTAGTTCAGGTTTGTCATGTGTTCCAGCTCTTGAGACAACACCAGCTTTTCATATGTGTGCTGTTGTGAAGGATTCTATTCAGGGGATAGGATAATTTTAAGACTGGTGAAGACATTCCGAGTTGCATTTTCAGTTGGATTGGACAACTCTTCTGATTATTCTTTTCACTCCTCTGTCAGAAATCTTGCAAGGAGCACCTGGTCGAGGCAAATTTATGGTGTAATTTCTGTCTTTCCACTTCCCTATTATGGCCCCAACAGTACTCACTGGAAGATTCAGAAGCTTAGAAATGTGCCTATAACCAATGCCATCATTATGTTTTGCAACAATTAGGTTGCGAAAGTCTTGACACAGCTCTTTGCTTTTACCCATCATGAGATGTGTCGTGTGACACCTTGGCAATGAGACCTTTTTGTAGGCCATCAGTTGGGACTGAAGCAGCTGATATTAATTTGCACTGACAGGGCTGGATTGCTTTTTAATTACTTATGGTTTTCAGCTGTTGTCTTGGCTTTCCATGCCTTTTTGCATCTCCCTTTCTTCATGTGTTCAATACGTTCACATTATTTCACATTATTACACATAACTTAGTTTCTGAACTTATTTGTTTTGGTTTCTTTGTATGTATGGATTACTTGGGTTACCAACATCTGGTGAATATTTCATGTCAATAGCACCTTTTGAATTATATTTACTGAGAAAAATGGTGACGTGTTCAATACTAATTTCACCCTCTGTATGTATACATACATACATGCAGCCTGATCTCTTAGAAATCCGTGAAACTGCCACGGAGTATGACCATCAGAATCCGTGACAGTTCCACGGAATGGGCGAAAATTCTGTGAAATGAACACGGATTAAAATCCGTGGCAGTTTCACGGAAAAGTCCGCGATTGGCGCACAGTGAGACCTTGCTGTTAACTCAATGTAAGCCTTTCCCAAACCCCTAACCTAACCTTAACCACTCAGAAACCTTGCTGTTAATTCGATTTAAGCCTTTCCCAAACCCCTAACCTAACCTTAACCACTCAGAAACCTTGCTGTTAACTCGATGTAACTTGTATTTAGGGACTAAAAAACGATAAAAAACATGTTTGCAACACGTCTGCATCGCGTTGGAATAGAAAACAGAATACATGTAGAGTGTCCGCCTGGATTCGAACTCGCAATTTTTGGTTAGTCGCATGTTTTTATGCCCGCCCACCATCCCCAACCTACCAACCTGCAAAATCTACGCTATTTACACTCTGCTACGTCATCATGTGATTCTGTGAAACTGCCACAGATCGTTAACTTCTAAATCCGTGGCAGTTTCACAGAATTTTTGGACATTCCGTGGAACTGCCACAGACTTTGAAGTTAAGTGTCCGTGGTAGTATCACGGATTTCTAAGAGATCACGTTACATACATGCATGCACATAACTCTAACACTAGGCTGATTTGATACTGATGCCCTAACTTCTTTCTTCCAGGCGTCTAAGCCAGAGACCCAGTGCAGAGGAACTGGAGCAAAGAAACATCCTTCAGTGTAAGTGTTTTGATCCCTCCTGTCTTTCTATTCAGCTCTTGTTTCCTTATGGATTAAGATCCACAGTTGGAAATTTAATTATCAGTTTTGCACTGAAGCTCTCCATTCTCTTTGTACTATGCACAGGACCCCCTTCAAATTCTTCAGAATTAGAATCCTGAGTTGCTACATCCACCTGTGGGCTTGGTGATAGCATACAATACATCCAGAAAGCATTCACTTAATTTCTTCCACATTTTCTTATGTTACACCCTTACTCCAAAATGGATGTCATTCATTATTTCCCTCAAAATTCTACAGACAATGCCTCATAATGGCAATGTGAACAAAGTGTTTTTGAAATCTTAGCAATTTTATTAAAAATAAAATCTGAAAAAAAGCAAATGTACATAGGTATTCACAGCCTTTGCCATTACACTCAAAATTGAGTGTAATCAGTTGCATCCTGTTTCCACTGATCATCCTTGATGTTTCTACAACCTGCTTGTATTTGTGGAACTTGAGAGAGAAATAATGAATGTAATCCATTTCGGATTGTTACATATGGAGGACCAAGTCTGCCAAAATAAGAAATAAATGTATACATAAATAAATGCTCAAAAAATATAAGTAGTATAATGCTAACCAACCAATGGGCAGAAGTTGACACCTTAAGACACAGCCCCTTCTCATTAGCATAATGAGGCAGAAATGCATACAGAAATGTAAAAAGGACAGGGAGAAATAAACAGCGTTGAAGAAATAAATAGGGTAAAAAATACAAAGGAAGAATAAAACAAACAAAAATATTATAATATACACGTAAATACATACATTTAAAAAATAAGTCATTAATAAATAAAGTTGAAGAGTATAATGCACAATAAATAAATAAGGTAATTATTACAAAGGTGAATAAATAAAGAAGGTAATTAAAAGAAATATATACATTAATGTCTCATTGTATAATTTAATTACTACCTACATTTATTTATTTACTGTATTTATTGTGCAATTAATTGTATGCTTATTTATTTTTTGAGAATTTATTTATTCATACATTATTTCTTATTTTGGCAGACTTGGTCCTCCATAGTTACATAACAAAATGTGGAAATAGTGAAGCGATGTGAATACTTTCTGAGTGTACTGTAAATCCCTGATACAGATATGTGACCGTAATCAGAAAACATAAAAACATTATCTTCAAAAATAAGAATAATTTCAAGGGTTGTGAATGACAGTGAGAGAGAGAATTTGTGTTACTTTACAACGCCTGTATACAAAGAGAACAGTTGTATGCCAGTTGTATGCCTGAAGTATTTACATAAATATAATGATTGGTAGAACAACAATACCAGGTAACTTTTAAGATTGTCCATTGTCCGATTGAAACAACTGTTTGCATAGAGAAGCATTTCAATTTAATAGGGGTGTAGAATTTTGCTGCTGAGAACGGTAGGCTACTTCCTCTTTCAGAGGCCTTCTTTTAAAGAGGTAAAAACTACATCTTGACATTTAAAAATATGAAAAAAGGGATTCATATCAGATAATGTTTCCTTACACTATGTATTGTTTTATTACACACAAAAGATCCACCTATAATTCAAGATAATTATCAAAGCATTCCAATAGATCCAAACATTTGAACAAATTACAATTTATCCCAAGCCATGGCCAATGCACTCATTATAACACTCATTTATAGTGGTAATGGATTATAATCATGGGGAAACTAACAATGAAAATGATATTATGACCTGCAATTAAAGTAACCTGTTGACATTTTCTTTAAGATACATCTTCTAGTATTTATTGTTTTTCATAAATTTGCACAAAAAATGGCGTATTCACCTGTGATTGCCACATTGCAATTTCTGTTGAAATGGGAAACTAAGAAAGAAAATGATGAAACTCTTTATACTCATTGCACATTTTATGTAATGGTGGTATAAGTGCATATAAAGGGACATTTTATTTTGAAATCCCAAGGAAATGCATCAATTCAAGTAAAGGAACCAAAAAACATTTTTCTAACCCACACACCTGCATCCTTTAACTCGGACAAGTACTAGGTATTTATTTCCTCAAATAGAGCAGTTCGATCTGCTCTCCAGTATGATGGGTATAGATGGGAACGCGATCCTGACCATATGTGTGGTGTATTATGGCATGGTCCTCTAATGGGGCCTAAATGTTATACTGTTAGTCAACAACCAAGTAAACATTTCCTATTATAAAACAGCTTTTGGAGATAGCTGCAATTTGATTGGCTAAAATTAGCTTCCAAGCCCATGGCAATTCCATGATACTTTTAGTCATGTTTATTCATACAGTGAAAAACAAGCTGAGAACAGTCTATTTTACAGTTGAGTCCTGTGGTACATCAATATTTTATTTATTTAAAAAAACAACCAAAACAAAAAACAAAAAAGTAAAGATATAATAACATCTTATAAAACAGTTAAAACATTTGCATAGTAAAAAATTGACTTTTACCTCCTCTGACCGAGTTAGAAAATATCAACAAGAAAAATTACTTACTTGAATTAGAATCTATTGTTAATCAACTATCTTAATTCGCCAATATACGGTTTCTTATTAGGGGTCCAAGCAGGGTCACTTGCGGAGTCCTATTTTAATTGTAAGTTTTATGATAATTATTAATTGATGCACAAAGTGATCGAGTATTGTTCTTCGTAATTATATTCTTCTTTTTTTGTTTCATTCACTTTTAGGCACCCTTTCAGTCCCTTGAATTGTTACTAGGGATGAGTCACTAGTCATTCTTCAAAATAGTCGAATAGTTGAACTGCGTGCGAAATTCGATCTCGAAATAGCTTTTTAATTTTTTTTTATATTTTAGCGCAATTCCAATGTGTTCTACATAATTTACGCTGCGCCTACTGTCACAGATTGCGCAGCTGGGTATTTTCCTGTCAAGGACACAAGGTGTTGCTAACATGAATGAAACCCCCTGGGGCTGCGATCTAGGCTACTTGCATTGTGTACATAATCAGAGAATGTCTAATAAGACGGGCTCTGACATAGTGTAAACAGACAACAGAAGTGCATTGTCGTGACCATTAAATCTGCGACCAACCATGCAACAACCAAGAAGCTCTGTGTGGAACTCGTTTAAAAAAAATAACGACGATAAAGTTGAGTGTAAATTATGCCAAGCAAAGCTGGCATAAAACACCTCCACAAATACGATGCATAGCCATCTGAGATCAAAGCACCCGGCAGCAGCTTTATCTTCCTCAGGCAGCACCCAGCAGTCAATGGCTAGTTTCTTGGGTAGACATAAGTTGGATGCTAGGCGCAGTGAGCAGATAACTATGCTAATTACTACGATGATAGCTAAGGAGCGTATCCTTAGCTATCATCTAAATGAGAAGAAATATCCCCGCCTGGCAAAGCTAGCAATCTCCTACTTGACTGTGCCTGCGACTTCTGTGCCTTCCGAGCATGTGTTCTCCACGGCTGGACTATTTGTTAATAGGTTGCACTCGGGTCTCCTCCATGTTGACCATACATTCCATTTCTATGATGTTGACATTCTAATTTTTTTTAACAAGAATATGACGTATGCCGAAGCGATAGGCAATGAATAGATTGATAGAAACTAATTTGTTTAAAAAATAGGCTATTGCCGGTAACAAAGCAGGTTTGCATAAAATGATTATGACATGTATCCTACTGCATTTATTTAATTTAATGATCTAACGAGCATTTGGTTTGGCGATGCGGAAACGGACTGTTGTGCTTATTGTTTTTTCTTCCAATTAACATAGGCCTACTATGTAAAAAAACGACATGTTACTTGTTCAATTAATAAACAGTTTGTTTGATGACAAATTGCTAAAGATGTAATTGGCCTTCCTTTCTGTCATTGTGCGAATGTGCGTTTTTTGTGTTTTTTATTCTCAGATTTTCTAACGATTATCGACCTCTGCTCCTCAATTGTCGAATGGCATTTTTGGCAGAGATTCACATCCCTAAATGTTACACCTTTGATTTTATTTCAGTTGGCCCTTGTGTCCAAATATAGTGCAGGTCGCTTGTAAGTTTGAATGGCATCAATTGAATGTCCAACAGGTTTAACTCCTCTGCTAGCTTCCAGATTAAATGTATCAACAAGATTGAACAAAATGGCGGAGCTAAGATGAACAATAATAGAGTCAGACATATGGTCAGATACTTACTTACATTTTTTTTTTACAAAACAATCAAGCTCAAATGGAGTTACAAGGTTCTTCAATAGTAAATGAGGAGATATGTTTTTTTGTCCATTATGGATTACAGTGGATGCTACTGTACACTGAGACAAGTAAGTGCATCGCATTACGTTATTATTAATTTAGTTTAGTAGCTTACATAGCCTAATAACCTGTTATAATTTAGATTAATCTATGTTGTGTGTTTGTCTATAGTAGATGGTTCGTTGTTCATCTGTGCGGTTTGTTGGGTGGTTACCAAACCTTAAACAGGACGACGGATAACCAGTTCTGAGTTTGATTTTCATTGTCTGCTTTTTCAACATTGGTGAAATTCACAGAAAAACTATAAGGACTATTTGTCCTTCTTGTTTCACTCCTTTTAGCCATGACAATCCTACCTAGAGGGATGGGAAAACCAAGATGGTGGCTATGAATTTTTTACATGTAAATGTAATACATTTTGCTGTAGTAGCTATAAAAACAGTTTCTGAGCACATTTGAAGCGAGAAGTAACCTATCCTTAATTACCGAATCTACAATCAGATCTATGGAGTAATTAAAAACAATATGTTTTCCGATCGATTGCTTCTGCATAAATCCCGGCATGTTAATCAAGGTAAGGCTGTAATTTAATCTAACATCTTAATTAAAATAAACATTTGGCTTATGATAGTATTTTTACAGAATAGAGAAATCTAATGTTCCATCAGCCACATTGTAAAAAGTACATTGCTTTGCAAAAACTTGGGATAGTATTTAGTATCATTTAGATTTGACAGAAGTAATGGTTTTCCGCTCACAAAATAGATATCAACCACTTAAGGATAAAAAATCTGGACTGGAATCACAGTTCACAGGTCCAATCTTTAGGTAATATATACTTGTGCCATATTTTTACAAAGCTTAAAATGTCAGGAATCTAGCTAATGTCTCAGTTTTACAATAGCTATAACAAAAATAAACATTAAACCTTATAATGTGAGCTACGTGCCTTGTACACATGCGCCTCAAATAAAATAGGAGGTGGATTAAAATCACTGCTCATAACAAAAATTTTTAAGTAATATATACATGTCTCATATGTAAGATCGTAGGATTCTAGCTAATATCTCAATTTTTTTATAGCTATAAAATTGAAAACATTCCGACTAATAATTTGAGACATGTGTCTTGTGAACAAAGCCGTTCTTTATTTCACCTCAAGGAAAATAGTAGTGGATTATAAACAAGGCTCATAACTGCAATTTTTAAGTAATATCATATATCATATGTTCTGAAAGCTTAAGATGTTAGGATTCTAGCAAATATCTCGATTATATAATAACTATAAAATTGAAAACAATGAGTGATAATATGACATACATGCCAAGTAAAAAATGCCATTCGCTTGTACACTCAGCCGGTCGTTTTTTGCACTTCAAGGTAAATACAGTGGATTATAAACACGGCTCAGAACTGCACTTTTTAAGTAATATATAAATGTATCATATTTTCTTGAAGTTTAAGATCTTAGGATTCTACCTAATATCTCATTTTTTTATAGCTATGAAATTGAAAATGTTACGACTACTAATTTCAGCCATGCGTCATGCGTCT
This sequence comes from Umbra pygmaea, assembly GCA_016801145.1. NCBI lineage: Eukaryota > Metazoa > Chordata > Actinopteri > Esociformes > Umbridae > Umbra > Umbra pygmaea. Next base: position 11,963 of record JACXGM010026690.1, read on the forward strand.
TGTAAACAAAGCCGGTTGTTTTTTGCACCTCAAGGAAAATACAGTGGATTATAAACATGGCTCATAACTGCAATTTTTAAGTAATATATACATCTATCATATCTTCTTGAAGCTTAACATTTTAGGATACTACCTAATCTCGATTTTACAATAGCTATAAATTTAAAATGTTATGAGTGATAATGTGAATGACGTTAGATGAAAACAAAGCAATTACTTGCTAGTAGCTACTTAGCAATATAGCAAACCACATTGAGGAAAAACAAGCAGGGCTATAACGTAACCCATTAAAAATCTAATCTGCTCTATTACAAATAATTTATATAGATACTCAAAACAGCGACATTACAAGATGCCCTTAGGTCCATAACACTGATTCACTGCCGAGTTGTTCATTTTAGCAGTCTTTCCAGCTCTTACCACCGAATGTGCTCTTGATGGTTAGATACATGATGGGCTAATGTCGAAAAAACAACTTAAAGTCATTAAAATATATATTATGCATACCCTCTTATCTTTTATTTCATTATGGTGAATATAGAATATTTTTGGGCATTTACTAAAAAATATAAATAAAATATTATGGTAAATTGAAGCAATTCAATTGGCGGAGACTCATTACCTGGCACTTCATTTGCACATTATAACAACACTAGTTTAGCTATGGTTATTTCCAGCATTTCATGCTAGTTAGCTTGTGTTACATACACTGAAAATGGATCGATTTCTTGTTCGACAAAGTTGCGCACCAAACAAGAAACAGAGCAATGTGACAGTAACAAATGAGGGAAATGATTTGGAGCATGCAACAACTGCACATCGACAGGAAGATGATAGAAACAGGGTTTGTGGAGAGTCAACTCCTGCTAAAAAGAGAAAGGTATGAGTCATACAAGATGAGCATAGAATATTTCAAGAAAAGTGGATAGAGGAATTTTTATTTGTCCTCCACAGATCTAAACCTTTGTGTTAACTATGCAAACAAACCCACTCTGGTTTCAAGCGAAGTAATTTGGAGCGACATTTTCAAACGATACACCCAAAATTTAACGAAATTTACTCAACTAGAAGAGTAATAAGGAAAAGAAAAATAGAGCAGCTTTCTTCCTCTCTTTCTGGACAACAAAGGCTCATACACAGGACAACTTCTACAGCTGAACATTTAACAGAGGCATCTTTTAAGAAAAAAATCTCAGTTGGTCAGGTCTAGCAAATGTGTGCACAGATGGTGCCCCTAGCATGCGAGGAAAGGAGAAGGGGCTTGTTGGGCTCATGAAAAAAAGAGAAGAAATACCCAACTTTTTCAGTTTCTACTGCATCATTCATCAGGAGTCACTGGTTCAAAACTGAAAAATAATTCATTCCAAAACATGATGCAAACAGTTGTTCATGTGGTAAACTTCATAGTCTTCAGAGCGCTGAAACACAGACAGTTCCGACAGTTCATTGAGGACTATGACACAGAGTATGGTGATTTACTGATGCGCAGTGAAGTCAGATGGTTATCCCATGGAAAAATGCTTAAACGGTTTCTGAGCCTCCTCCCTGAGATTTGCACTTTCCTGGACAGCAAAGGAAAACAGGAGCTGGAAGACCCATGCTGGATCACACAGCTGGCCTTTCTGACTGATATCCCATGTCACCTGAACACTCTCAACTTACAGCTTCAAGGAAGAGATAAGCTTACAAGCAACATGCTGAATGCCATCAGAGCATTTCAGAACAAAATAACTTCCCTGTACATACCTGACAGAGAATTCATTCACTTCCCCAAACTCAGAGCTGTCACCACAAATGACCCATCTCTGCAGCAGCACTTCAGCCACAGAGGATCTGTGAATGTTTTGGAAGAGCTGAGAGGGGAATTTGAATCCAGATTCAAAGATGTGAATGAGCACAAGGAAATTTTCAACTTTATTGAAAATTCTTCCATGTGGATGTGTCATCTCTCACTCCAACTATCACTCTGCTCTGCCCTACTCAGCGTGCTGATGTAGAAAGTGAAATTGTAGAACTGCAGACAAAAGACATTCTTAAAGTTGAACTCAGAGAAGGTGTTGGTCACTTCTGGAGTTTGGTGTCTAAAAATTATTTTCCCACTTTGAAAAAAGTGGCCACTTGTGCAAAAAGTGATGTCCTTCTTTGTGAGCACATACACTTGTGAGTCAACATTCTCAACCGTGAACACTATTAAGAGGAAACAGAGAAGCCACCTCACCATGTGATTCGTGCGCCGTAGAGGATGGTCGCATGGACAATGGCTCTGCTCACTCTATGCAGGTTTTGGCTTATTACTGTTTTTTTAGTTTTTATTTCTCATACAGTATGATCGACTAGCACTTTTGGATATACGCAATTCACTGGATACAGACTATTTTTCCACTTACCGGAGTAATTGCTGCAACTGGAATATCCCGCCGTCGTCGACTTGTTTAGGCAAGGCAAGGCAAGGCAAGTTTATTTATATAGCACATTTCATACACAATGGCAATTCAATGTGCTTTACATAAACAGGAAAACACAAAAATTTTAAACAAATAAAATTAAAGCATTTAAAATAAAAGTGAAAAACAGTTAGAAAAATAGTACAGTTTAAGAAATAAAACAGATTGAATGAACATATAAAATATAGTGCAATCAGTTCGGACTTAGCACAGAGTTCATTCAGTAAAAGCGTAGCTAAACAGATGTGTTTTGAGTCTGGATTTAAAGGTGACTACTGTTGGAGCACATCTGATTTCCTCTGGGAGCTGGTTCCAGCTGCGGCTGGCATAGTAGCTAAAAGCAGATTCTCCGCGTTTTGTCTGAATCCTT
>JACXGM010026691.1:0-14776 GCA_016801145.1 Umbra pygmaea
GAGAAATTCTATAGGGTGAATTCAGGTAGAGTGGACATCAGGTTGAGTGGGACACTTAAACGTTTGGGTACTGCAAAGGGTTAATTTTGTAAGCCAATCATAACAATTGTTACTGTGTTGTAACTGAATGTCTATTGGACATGAAAGAAAGGTTGTGATTGGTGTGACATCACAGATGTGGTCCAGTTGTTATTTTTCCAATTGCTTGAGTCCTGGGACCTCATGGTAAGCCACCCGGCAAGTGTAAATCTATTTTAGAATAATAAGGTTATAATTCTGTCATTTATGATGTAACAACAAAACATTTGCTTTTACATACATTTATACAGTCTGTGTATTAGAGAATAATAACAATGAGCATCTAACTGTATAAAATATTAGTGAAAATTATATGACAGTGGTAGGTTGAGTGGGACAGTGATTTTCAGGTTGAATGGGACAGTTTTAGGGCTAACACAGTGCATTAAGGAAACATCAGAAACCAGCCCCCATGCCTCAACCCTCACAACTGGGCCACCCTCTCTACCTAGAAATTCAACAGCTGCTTCCATTGTAAGGTTCTCAGACCTTATTGAAGTACCTACAAGAGAGAGGGGAAAGAAGAGGATAATGGTGAGGGCACCAAGCTAGAACCTAACAAGCCAGGAAAACTTCAACATTGTACAGGCCAAAGCAGACAAAAAGAAACCAAATACAACCAAAGTGCGTACCCCTGCTGGTTTCTGTCCACAAAAACATTTATGGGAAGTGACCCCTATACTGTTTGCAAGGGGGTCTATAAGGATGCAAGCAACCCAAAGGCCAATGAGGAATGGGTGGCTTGCTGCCACTGCCAACGGTGGAGTCCTGCGGAGAGCACAATGGACTTATGGATATGATGACTTCCTCTGTCTTGGATGTGTTCACTGAAGTTGTTAAAATGTGGTAAAAGGATGTAGGCTTAATGAAAGTTCCATTAATTGAATGTAGAGGGAAGTTTACAATGTTACAATTTTTGCATTAGTTCCAGAAATGCATTTTTTTTAATCCTTCCAAGTATTAATTAATTGAAGGTCCTGTTGTTGTATTTTGCGCTTCATAATGCGCCACACATTTTCAATGCATGTGTAACCGGTAGATTACGTAGACTGTCACGTTGCAACTTCATGTTACATTTCAAAACATCTAAACAACTGCATTGATTTCAATCAAACTCGTGACAGCAATAGTGACAAGAATGTTAATAAAAATTCAGCAGAACACATTCAGAATACAGTGGTATGAATGTTTAACACATTTATTTCGGATCAGAGCGAAAACTGATTTAACACATAAGGCTCCGGGATTTATCTTAGCCTGGCTGTTAGTCTGCTCTGGAGCAGGCTAGCTGCAAAGAATAAATCTCCATGGTTACTTGGCTGGGTTTACTTCTAGCAGCTTTTGTGCAACCAAGTAAAGACTAAATTTATCCAGGATAATTGGAATATTAATCCCTTATCTTGGTTTTGTGCAATACCCCCCAGGTCTATGGTTTAGACTGTTTATCTATGTGTATGTAAATGGTAAAATGGTTAATGGACTGCATTTATATAGTGCGTTTGTCTGACCAATGGCACAATGACCAATTCACACATTCATACACCGATGGCAGTATCAGCCATGCAAGGCACCAGCCAGCTCGTCGGAAGCCTCTGTGGTTAGATGTTTTGCTCATGGACACCTCAACACTTGGTCACAAGGACCCGGGGATCGAACACCAACCTTCCGGTTGCTAGACAACCTACTTGACGCACTGAGCTCCTGCCCCCCCATGTGGTTAAAAGCATAACAGTACAGAGTGATTATGAACAGATCATTACTGATCAATACAGCAACAGGCAAACCTAAGGTAAACATGGAGATCTACAGAATGTCTTGCCTACAGAATGAAAGAGTAATAGCTAGAATGAGCTACCAATTAACAACTAGCAAGCACAAATAAGCACTCTAACTGTATTGTGAGTAAAAAACACAGAAGCAAGTACTGTAGCTACTGTAAGGCAGAAACAACACAGACGTGCAGGCTAGAGGCTAGCTCTGAATCACGTAGTTTAACTAGACAGAAAAAAACAACCAACTCTCCAAATTACACTCACATTCACATGGACGCATCTTTGAGGGGAATCCCCCCCTTGGATGGGTGGCTGTGAAGGGGACATCGGCTATCCGTTAAAGACATGGCTGATGACAGCATTTATGATGTAGCAACAGTGGGTGAAATGCTGTTTAATCGAAAACACACAAACACGCAATGTAGCCCAATTGAACGAACATTCTGTGTTTGGAAAGGACAGGAGGCAATTACAATCCTCAAATAGTCACAGCATTCTTTGTGACTTGTGTTTTCCACAACATTTCCATGAATCATGGATGTGTTGATGACATAAATTATGAAATATTACAGGACTTAAGGAGACGAGATGTTGAAATGCATGTGCTCTTGCCACTTAACCCAAATGCCCCAGCAGTAGAACGGAAGAGGAGAGCTTATTTGACAGAAGAGTGAGGTAAGCAAAATAATCTTGGTCTAATGTTAGACTACAGTGCAAAAATATCACCATGCATTCAAAACCTTGTGATTCAGTGAGAGTGAGCCCAAAACATCAGAAAGTATGTCTTTGTGACATTTCTTTATTTACATTTTGTAAAAAATTAAAATCAATAGCAATCAGCCATTAAAATAGCAATTCACCATGGAACAAGTGAGCCTGCCCTTAAAGGGAATGTTAGATGACATTCTGATTGGTTTATTACACATTACGCCCAAACCACACCTATGACTAATGTAGTTACTTCAGACCTAACCATTTTAGATTTGCGTCAGGCGCATGTGTAATTTATCCCGCCGGCATAACAGCAACAGCGCCCAGGACCTGCCCACAATGTCACTTGCAATTCACGTTTGATAATTGCGTTTCAGATCGTTAAAATAGGGCACCTTATGTTACAACAACAGAGTTAATTTCTTCAAAATCACTGTCCAGAGTCATGAGCATCTCCTCCCAATCCTCCCCTAATGTTATTCAAATCATCCAGTTCCTCTTCCTCTGATTCTGAATCAGATAGTGGCAGAACAGTTTTGTCATTGTGTAAAAAGTCATACAAAATCACCTTTTAACACTGATCTGTGTTTATAACACCCTGTAAATTAAAGCCAGTGATGTGGTTGACCGCGAAAGCAACTTCTCTGCAGTTTTCCATGCTGTTGTGTATCAAATACCTAGCTGGTCACCGCATAAGTGAATAAACAAAAGAACACGAGAAAGCAACAAATCAGGAAGATTTACGGGTGGGATCTTCTATTTCTTTTTTATAACAAGCTATTTTTATTTAACTTATTTCACGTATCTACAGAATATAAACTTTTTTTATCAAAAATGAAATTGTACATGTTGATGAATTCATTACTTGAAAATCAAACATTTTTCTCCAAAATGAATAGTGTTTTTCACGTTTCCTGAAAGTGTGCATTCTCTCCATACGCCTAGATGTCTGTGTCGGGTCACATATGTCCTTTAAAGCTTAAGGTCTTGGGATTCTAATGAATATCTTGGTTTTAGGATTGCTACAAAATTCCAAACGTTATGAGTGATAATGTGAGCTATGCGTTTTGAAAACAAGCTGTAAATTATTTCAACTTATAGAAAATACACATTTGAATATAAACATGGTTTATAACTTCAATTTTAAGATAATATATACAGGTTTCATATGTCCTTAAAGCTTAAGATCTTGGAATTCTAATGAATATCTCAGTTTTATGATAACTACAAAATTAAAAACGTTATGAGTGATAATATGACATGTGCCATCATAACAAAGGAATTCAGCTAGCAGTCAATGATTTATTCTTCGTCAACAAAGAGTCCCAGTATTGAAATATAGCATAGTTTTCCCAGGTAAAATCCATCTTGTTATTTAAGAAAATGACAATTTCAAGACCGCAATGTTTACAAATATACCAGGAAGCACCAGAAATACTTTTGTTTATGAATTACTGCCCGCACTTATGATTGACAGATGCGGGTGAAACGTGTCTTATTTGATCAATACCTAATCAATTGCATAGTTTAGTTGTGATTTTTCACAATTTTCTCCCTTTCCCAATTCCCTCTCTAATCCTGTCTTGTCGCCAGCTCCTCAACTCCTTGTTCAGATCTGTGGGATGACGAGGGGTGTGCACATGGTTCATCCAACCACATATTGCCCGAGCTGACAATATTTTTTGAACTGTTCACCCAACAAAGAAGCCTTTAGTCAGATCAAGCATGGGAAGATCATCTTCACCGACTATACTTCAGCGATTTCATTTATAGGCGCCTGGTCTGAACACAAAGAGTCGCTGGAGAGTGGTTTGTAAAAGTTCTGCGACCACCGACTTCTCTGGGCTCAATCTCATTTAAGATGAACATTTAAACAGTGGAATAGTGTTTAGTGGTCTGACGAGTGAACATTTCAAATAGTTTTTGGACAAAACAGTTGTTTTGTTCTCCGGGCCCAAGAGGAAATGAACCATCCAAGCTGTTATCAGCGTCAGGTCCAAAAGCCAACATCTGTCATAGTATGGGGTTGTGTAAATGCCCATGGCATGGGTAACTTGCACATCTGTGAGGGTACCGTTAATGCAGAAAGATATGTTAACATTTCGGAGCAACATATACACCCATCCAGACGTCATCTTTTCCAGGGACATCGCTGCATTTTCCAGCAGGACAACACCAAACCACATTCTGCCCAGGTTACAAGCGCATGGTTGCGTAAGCAGAGTGCATGTTCTAGCATGGCCTGCCTGCAATTCTGACCTGTCTCCGATTGAGAATGTGTGGCGCATTAAGAAGTGCAATATAAGGCAATGAAATTGCGCAGCTGGAGACAAAGTCGTCATGCCCATTGAAACTGAGGGGGCATGCATATATATATTTTTTAATGTATGAAATTCACAAAGGAAAACTTTAAATAATGTGTTAATAATTTGTTTTCAATATAGAACAGGAGGAATTTTTATTTTCAAATTACTATATATTTATAGTATGCATTTTCCATAACTTTTTGGGAATTGGGGTTGTACATTACATTTTAATGTCACTATATGGTGTACCACACAAATGTAAATGCACACACTTGTGCCTTATTGTCATTAACAACATTGTGCTACAACTTCATTAAAAGTAGGTTATCAAACCCATCTACCAGTCGTTTCTGTTGTAGTAGGTTATCAAACCCATCTACCACTCCTTTCTGTTGTAGCTCACATCATCTGATCAAGTCTAAGTGTGGAATGGGGACTCTTTTGCGTTTTGTGAGAATTGTTCCCAAATAAGTCTGCTATTGAACATGACTGTGTGGGCACTATACTTGAAAATGCACTGCTCAAAGTCATTCTCCCTATTTTGCTGATCAGAACAAAATTTGAGGCAGAAATAGGAGCATCAATGGAGTTAATGTACTGTTAAAGGGATAGCTTTAATAGGCCGATAGATGGAAGATTTGCAAAATGTTATTATGCTCCCTTGTAAAAGTACTTTTAGTATTTTTAAATACAAAATACAGTTGTTTATTTTGTTACATGGTATGTTTGCTGTATTTTGTAGTTAATTGTTGGTAACACTTCATCTTACGGGGTCCTTGTTACAGCCCTGCTGAAAAATCCAGCTAAAACCAGCTTAAGCTGGTTGGCTGGTTTTAGCTGGTTTAAGCTGGAAGTAGCTGGTTTTAGTTGGTCTCCCAGCCTGATTTAGCTGGTTTTAGCTGGTCTCCCAGCCTGACTTAGCTGGTCAAGCTGGTCTTCCAGCCTGGACAAGTTGGTGATCAGCTGGTTTTAGCTGGTCTCCCACCCTGGGTTAGCTGGTCAAGCTGGTCTTCGAGCCTGGAAAAGTTGGTGGTCAGCTGGTTTTAGCTGGTCTCCCACCCTGGATTAGCTGGTCAAGCTGCTCTTCCAGCCTGGAAAAGTTTGTGGTCAGCTGGTTTTAGCTGGTCTCCCACCCTGGCTTAGCTGGTCAAGCTGGTCTCCCAGCCTGGATAATTTGGTGGTCAGCTGGTTTTACATTAGTTGATATTTTTAATGTTTGTAAAACTGTCAATGTTTAGATATCCTTATTTATAATAATCCATTTATACTCGCCTATTGGTCAATAAAATATCTAGAACATAATCAAACACCTTCAGCTGTATATTTAATTTCATTGGCGTAAACTTTATCTTTATATTAGCAATACCTACAGAGACAACTTTAGACTACTTCTAAAAAAAAGGGAAAATATAGAACAAATTTGTGACACTATAACATACCTGCAAACATTCCCATTTTTCCCGGGTTTCTTCAGTGTTTTAGCCCTATCTCCCGGACCCCTACCGGTTTGTTATTTCTCCCTGGAAACTCCCGTAATTCTCATGGCCCTAAGTCCTTTAAAAAACACCGGACCAATATGTTAGTCAAATGTTGTACCAGTTTTCAGATCTTGTATGAAACCATAGGCGGAAATCTCGCGGAGGACAAGGGGTACACATCTCCACCAATCCTGAGAAAAATAGGATTTGTCCCCCAATATATTCTGTATTCCTAACTATGTAATTCGAATAATATTAATAATACACGATGAAATAAATTGTTCTGATTATAGACACTTAAAAGCAGATTTTTAAGCCCCAAGATATTGCAACCCCCTGCCCTTTTTAAAACAATGGTTAGATCCACTCCATACGAGTAGTTGATGCATGCAGACAGGTATAGTGCGTCGTGCGTGTTTAGAATCGAGTCCGCTGTCTATCGTTGGTGACTGACCTCCAGTAAGTAGTTCAAACAAAGGATATTTTAGACATTTCTTTACTTCTACCACAGTACCATTTATAGCATGTATAAAACACATTAACATTATTAACAGGAGTCTTCGTTTTCATTGCTAGCTAGCTACAGTAACATCAACCAGCGTTTGCAGAGATGCGAGTCAATGAGAGAAGCTACTGTCTGTAGCAAGGTGACAGAGTGTTCATGTCTGTCTACAGTCTGACAGCAACCACCACAGAAACAAATTCAGCTATTGTGGGAAGCCAGCCAATACAAAACGAAAACATAGCTAAACTATATTTAAAAATGACAATAGGTTGCAGATTAGTTCGTGTAAATGGTGTGGCCAGCCAGCCTGTTAGAAAAATGGCTAGATAATTTTTCATTACACTTGAATGCAAAGTAAGAACCACAGTAGCCTAATATATTAAAGTAGGCCTACATATAGACTAGAAGATAAAATATTAATTCAAAAAAAATTATAAGGCTAATGAATGTTTAATAATGATGTCATTATGACAGGTAACAGAGGGCAACTTCAAAAGCCTGGAGTCACATTGTTGCTCGGATTGACAAAAAAGAATAGCCAGTCTCTCTTGATGAAGTCCGGCAACTTGCTTTCTATCGACTTAATTACAAGGGGGTTGTTTATCGCACCAGAATTACCCAGGTCTGTGAGGTCTGCCAAGGCTTTCTCTACAGTCTGTATCAGATCGATGACCTTCCTTGGTTGATTTCCCTTCACAGGGGGTATCTTCTCCAGCTCTTCGAGGATCTCCATGGCAATGGTCGATTTATTCCCATACCTGTTTTCCATAACTCTGAATATCTCGTTTGCAGTATTGTAAGTTGCCAGCCTGAGGTTCTTTGAAATGATGTTGTCCACACTGTCAAGAAGCAGCATTTTCTTTACCTCAGCTGACCCTGTTGGCTCCCCCTGCCTTTGCAGGTTCTCCCAATCCATTCTCCACCTGTGATACTCCCTGCTGCAGCCACTGAAGATGGGAAGGCTGGTCGGTTTAATCCTCACAATCGGTGCTACTGCTGGTATGGGCGGTCCTCTTCCCCTCTCACCTGTGGCCACCGCTTCCTCAGCAGTCCTCCGAGCAGTGACGAACTCAGCTCTCCTCAATTCCAGCATGTTGCTCGTGGCTGTCAGGTTTTCAATCCTGCCATCTGCCTTCCCCCTCCTCTCCATCGGGGTCCATCTTTCCCAGACTGACCTCACATGGATAGTGTCACTTATCCTCTTCTCTAGGAGTGTCAACTGCACCCCATATCCCTCCAGGTGAACGGATTACACAGGTACGCTCCTCGCTTGGTCACAGGCACCTTCAGCTTCCGATATTGCCGTCATGAGTGCTTTCTGACCATACCTTGACCACAGGTTCATTTGAACAACGGCTTTCACTTCCTTGAATCGTTCCTCACTTTCTCTGGCGGTTCTTTCAATGTCACCCTCTTGCTGCTTTCCGAGAACCTCTCCATCCTCTTCCTCTGACACCAGTCCACTTCTGTAGTCATTGTTCGCTTCCAGAGTCATTAGTTAATGATTTGCAAATATATAATTATATTGTGACTTTACTTGTTGAGGCACATCATTATTAACTCATCATTTAGTAATTGTTAATTTACACATGAATTTGCACTAATAATGCTGTAATTAATCATGTATTAATGCATATTAGTTTACCTGTATTATACCTGTAAGTTGAAATACAATTATTTGGCTCATTGTGGAAATTAACATATTAAATAAGACTATTAATTAAAAAAAATAGTTTTTAGGGAATTAATCCACAATTACATATTTAATTAATAACAATTACTGTATGACCTAATATATTAATCAGACATACTCTTAATTAGTTCCTGATGTGGTAATTATTAATAAATAGCTTAGATAATCACAAGTTACACATTAATTAAGTATTATCTGTGCATTAGTTAAGCATAAATTAATGCTTATTAGTGCACCCGTATTGTAAAGTGTTACCACACAATCAAGGTGGGAGAACTATTATGGCACGGGCCCACTACATGTGAAACCGTGAGATTCACGGTTCCACCAGGTTCTAGATGCGGTTCCATTACTCTGGAACTCGAACTATTTGCCAGTTTCTTGCAGGCTGACAGCCTCGTCTGGAAGCTTGTGCTGGCGGCGCGCTTGGGCGGTCTTACCCCTGGTTCCAGTTGGGTAAAATCGCTGATTGGTCAGGTAAAAACGTAGACTTGATGTCACACTACTGTTTTGGTTTTGGACTTCTACCGGCGCTATTTAAAGTACAAAACGTGTTGGTAGTTATGGAAATTGTAGTCTGGAATATCGCAATATAGTTAGAATAAAGTGTTGTGTATGTGAATTAGGTCTTCACCATTGCTCCCCAAACATGGAAATACTGTTGTCTACTTTTCCACAGCAAAATAGTGTGTGTTGTGTATGCCTGGGTTTTTAGCAGAGGTGGGGGACTCGAGTCACATGACTTAACTCGAGTCAGACTCGAGTCACAACTTTGAGGATTTGAGACTTGCTTGACTAAAATTGATAAAAGACTCAACTTGAATTTGACTTTATTCATGACTTGAGACTTGACTCGAAATGACTTTACTTTTTTAAGTGACTAAATATTTGCATTCCTGTTATTTGATAATGAGAAGTTACCAGTTGTTTTTTTAAACTGGGTGGGTGAATTCCAGATCAATGCGCGCAAACCTAACTATAGGCATGCATCACGAGCAGAGGCCAACGCACAAGGCAGCTATCACCCATATAGCAATGAATCGGCGGTCCACAGGCAGCCCGACAGCAGCTGTAGTAGCGGCAGAAAGGCGTAATCGCAAACAAGTTTGCGGGCTTTTTGATAGCGGCAGCCACCTTTGTACCACCTTCGTACTGCCGCCGGCCCATGAGCCCACCGCTATTCCACCACGATTATACCGATCGCAGCCCTTCCGCGGCCCGTCAGAGGCAACCACATTTTTTGAGCGATCTGCCACCGCTTATTGTGTATAAATAATTTTTATATTTATATATTTTTAACATTCAGTTTACTAATAATGATTGATCAAACAAGACAAGTTCACATTTGGCATTTAAATTCCACATTTCAAAGTCATATTTAATAATAGTTAAGCTCTGTTACGTAATGAAAAAGCAATTATTAAAAACACAAATACACAGTAAGTAGAATTTTTGGTACCAGGTAATGTGCAATGTCAAGTATGAAATAGGATGTACAAGCTATATTTAAGAATAACAGTTAAGCACTGTGATGTAATGAAAAAAAGGAAATGTTAAAAACACAGTTAGTATAATTTTTGGTCCCAGTTAATGTGCAAGATATCAAGTATTAGGTGTGACTACAAGTACTCATAGTACACATGACCAGTGGGGAAAAAATACAATTAACAGTAGAAATTAGGCTGTAGAGAACACAGCTAATCAGAATTGCAGTCATTTATCAAACGTGCTTAGAAACCAGTGTAGATCTGAGCACAGAAATCATTTTACGACGAGACTCACATGTAATTTACAAAACATTCGTATCACTCCAATTCCAGTGTACGAATGAACGGGTGTTGATAAATCAGATGGTTGAAATCCATCGTAATTTAAATATCACGCCCACATTTATGCACGGATTAGAGGCCTCGCCCTTAGAATTTACGAAATGGATAAGCGAAATTCGGCAAAGAAAAGGAATTTCTCTGAGATAAACAGAGATGCTCAGGTCTCAGGTGCAGGCCAACCGCTTGGTTTTAATTGGAAGTTTAAAATCAGGCATCGATTGTTAAAAGAAACTGCGGTGTTTGACTGAGGTTACTGCTACAGTCATTGAAAACTATTAACGAGAACCTGAACCGCATTTCAAATGAATTAATTATTTTCACTAAACCTTCCACGTTGTATTTTTTTAAGTGGGGTGAAGTCAGCTAAATTGGGCCATCAGATAAAATGTGCCAAATAATGTTGTAGCGTCATATATTTTAATATCTTTACAGCAAATCACTGATCGTTATTGAATAACTTTTGAAGCATAGTTGCTTCAATAATTGTGTAACAAGAGTTTTGATTGGTCTGAGTTTTCTAGGCAGGTAGAGCAGAAAAATTACATTAGATCTCATGCAAAGCTTATTTGATGGTTTTATTAGCCCTTTACCAAAAAGTGGCCCATTTTAGCTGACTTCACCCTAGCTTTCTTACACAAGATAGCACTTATATTACAAGCTCAATATATGATCCTTTCTCCTTCGTAGAGCCCAATGGTGGCTTTTGTGGCCACTGATCTTCATTGAATGGCACCGTTCTCCAGCGCAATATTGTGGACAACCCCGCATGCCATGATTATGTTGCAGGCCTGCTCTGGTGTGTATAGCAATCCCCCCACCCCACCCCGCTTACCCAAGACAGAGCCACCTGCCCTTGAGCAAACCAATCACTCCACTGTGGTTCGTGTGCGTGTGTGCGCACTGTTGAATCTGCGCTCCTGTTTGTTTGGGGATTTGCAAGCGGAGTTATAAGGTACTCAGTCAGGGCATAACCTTTGTCTCCTAGAGGAATCACATCCATCCGTTTCACCAAAAAACTATGTAGAACTATTATAATAATTGTATGAGGGCGTAACTCACCAAGGAGATTACTCCAGCCATGCAGTGCGCCCTTTAGCCTTGTTCCAATGATGCAGTTTTAAAAAATAGTCGCGTATCCCACCCGGCCACCCTCTAACATATTCAGAACAAACATCCTGGCATCACATATGATCTGAACGTTGATTGAATTAAAGTTTTTGCGATTGATAAATGCGTACTCATTCATGGATGGTGGCTACAGACGCAGTACAATCAATTGCCCGATTCGCCCCAATTGGAAACCCAGCAATCTCATAAAATTGTCTTTTAATCATAGTTTGAATATACCAGAAAGGGACTTCATAGCCGCCAAAACTGCTGGCATACTTCGGCTATTGTTGGCTGCGATTACCAGACCTGTCCCTCATCTCCCGCTGAAAGTTCCCAATGTAGAGAGTGCGCATTAAGGTCCTCCAGATCTGCCATTGCTTCGACTACAGGACTGCTAAAGCGCTTGTTTAAATAATATATAAATATATAATATTTGATTGCAATTGTTTTTTGCCTAATTTCAGTCCTCATGTTCTAGGCCACCCCGAAGTGAAAGGGAAAAAATAAAACACTTTATAGCAATGTGCTCTATACAATTAATTCGTAATTCTGAAATGTAATTTGCAAAATGGGGTAGTTGCGATGCAGACACATCAATAATTGCTGGTTCAACAATTCACTGAACCAGGTGGTTATACCATGAACACCACTAGTCACACTAGAGAATTTGTGTACACGAAGTCAGACCAGACGTGAGATTTTATCGCAGCCCACGATCACGTTCAAATTGATCAATCCCTTGCTTTGCGTAGGAATCGGCGTACGCACGTCGTACGCCTGTTTTAGGTCGTATGCACGTTTCATAAATGAGGGCCAATGTCTGGAGTGGTTGTGGTCTGCGTGGCGTAGTGGGTTAAGAATTGCAGGACAGTCTCTAGGTCATGACAGTGGTTCAAGCCTGACAGGTTCTCCGGTGTTCCTTAAGCTCCAGAATGACGCAGCGCAAATTGGAATATCTTCAGTGATTCCTCAAGCACCTGTATAAAGGACCAACAACCTTCCCATCCCATATCTGTCCAAAGAGCTTCCCTCAAGGCAGGGTCACAGGGATTTGGGAGGAAAAAAGCTAACTTCCACAGTGAACAGTGTGGATTGGGTGTAGTTTGACACTTCTGGCTTCTTTAGGGGTCTTGATGTTACTGACTGCAGAATAAAGATAGGGTTACAATTGTCAGTGATGCTGGGGTGTTCGTAGTCAGTCTAGGTTCAAGGGGTCTTGAGGTTACTGACTACAGGATACAGAAAGGATGCCAGTTGTCAGTGTTGCTGGGGTGTTAGTACTCAGCCTAGGTTTAAAAGGGTCAGCAGGTCCCTCAGCTTTGGAGTGCCTTTTTCCACCTTTATGGTCTGACACTCCTTCCAGGTAACGCATAACATTAACCTGGACTGCCTCAGTGGCATCCTGGGTTGCGGGTTCTTCCGGATAGCTCCTGTAGAAAATACAGATGTAATTCAATTTGAATGGCATAAAGCCATACACATCTACTTAAAGTGATGGTTCAGAGTAACATAACCCTATAGCTCCTTTGCACCTTGACATTGAGCCAAACAACTCCCCATGAGCTTTTTTCACTTGTTATAACATTGGTTGAGTTAGTGCTGTCAGCCGAATGGCTTAGTGCAGGCGCTAATGGAAAACCCAAAAGTGTTACGAATGATTTCCCTGAAGCCTCTCATACATAAATATAAAATATGACGGGCTGTCGATTCAGACTGTAGAATATGCAATGTACTAGTGCTGGGCGGTATACCGGTTCACACCGAATACCGGTGTATATTTTCGTTATGATATGAATTTTTAATATACCGCCATACCAGTGTATTTGAATACACAACGTCCGGAACGCTGCGACACAGAGCGGACCCTTTTCAATGTTGTGCTTCTAAACACACACGGTGCGACTGCGAGGCATGGTGAGGGTAAACAGTATTGCTCTGGTGTTATTTTACGGTAAACATGATGACACAGAAGAACTTGTGCCAAAAAGAGGAGCTGCATCTGTTTTTTGGAGGTTATTTGATTTTCAAAAATCAGACGCCCACGTTAGCCCGACAACACTTGTACACTCACCTAAAGGATTATTAGGAACACCCGGTCAATTTCTCATTAATGCAATTATCTACTCAACCAATCACATGGCAGTTGCTTCAATGCATTTAGTCAAGACAATCTCCTGAACTCCAAACTGAATGTCAGAATGGGAAAGAAAGGTGATATAAGCAATTTTGAGCGTGGCATGGTTGTTGGTGCCAGACGGGCCGGTCTGAGTATTTCACAATCTGCTCAGTTACTGGGATTTTCACGCACAACCATTTCTAGGGTTTACAAAGAATGGTGTGAAAAGGGAAAAACATCCAGTATGCGGCAGTCCTGTGGCCGAAAATGCCTTGTTGATGCTAGAGGTCAGAGGAGAATGGGCCGAATGCTTCAAGCTAATAGAAGAGCAACTTTGACTGAAATAACCACTTGTTACAACTGAGGTATGCAGCAAAGCATTTGTGAAGCCACAACACGCACAACCTTGAGGTGGATGGACTACAACAGCAGAAGACCCGATCGGGTACCACTCATTTCCACTACAAATAGGAAAAAGAGGCTACAATTTGCAAGAGCTCATCAAAATTGGACAGTTGAAGACTGGAAAAATGTTGCCTGGTCTGATGAGTCTCGATTTCTGTTGAGACATTCAGATGGTAGATTCAGAATTTGGCATAAACAGAATGAGAACATGGATCCATCATGCCTTGTTACCACTGTGCAGGCTGGTGGGGGTGGTGTAATCAATCAATCAATCAATCAAATTTATTTTATAAAGCCCTTTTTACAACAGCAGTTGTCACAAAGTGTTTGACAGACACCTGGCCCGAGACCCCCAAAAGCAAGCAACACAAGTGATGCACAGTGGCTAGGAAAAACTCCCTAGTAGGAGGGACCTAGGAAGAAACCTAGAGAGAGGCCAGACCCAAGGGGGTGGCCAGTCCTCTTCTGGCTGTACCGGGTGGGGGATGTGAAGGTACACAGCCCATTGTAATAAGGTCAATCCGTGTTCAATTATTGTCCAGCAGTGAAGATATGATGGGTGGACTGTGACCAAAGTCTTTATGTAGCATCAATACAGTTTGGTGTTCTTGCGAACGAACACCGTGAAGCCGCCTGGAGATGAAAGCTGGCGTCATCGGGTGGAAACGGGATCATCAAACGCAGTGACATGGGATCCAGCACAGCAGTGGGCCAGGCACGGGAAGGGGACATCAAACGCAGTGACATGGGATCCAGCACAGCAGCGGGCCAGG
>JACXGM010026692.1:0-14775 GCA_016801145.1 Umbra pygmaea
GAACACATGATGGTGAGTCAGACACAGGGAACCCATGATGGTGGGTCAGACAAAGGGAATGTGTGACAGTTGGTCAGAGAGGGAACACGTGATTTTGAGACTGTACTGCATACAGTATGTTATACTACAATGTGCAATGCATTGCTGATATTCATAATCAGTTTCAGTTTTAATTTCACAGCTCGCCAAGAGCAAAGATTGGATTTAGCGATCCAGATGTGCTGATTTACTAGAGCATATATAGTTTTCATATTCTAATCCAATTTTTTCATCATTTCAAATATGACTATACTGTAATTGGGAGCCTTGTCTATCAATATTTGACTCTGACACTCTCAAAACTCTTCTATGACTCAAAACTCAAACAATTCATCTATTATATCTAAAATAGATCCTTTTTACATACGGTATGACATAGCTTGCAAAAAACAGTTGTATGCAAAAGTTTTCCATGCTTTTCATTTATAAAAAATTGGGTGTTTGATCAGCAATTTCATTTTGATCCATCAAATAACTGAAGTACACAGTAATATGTCATTTTGTTGATTTGAATACCTGTTACTTTCCTAGCACTGATCAATTGGAACACACATTTGGTTTGGTGAGCTCATTAAGTCTTGAACTTCATAGACAGGTGCATCCAATCATGAGATATTTAAGGTTGCCAATTACAATTTGTTGTTCTCTTTGACTCTCCTCTGAAGAGTTGCAACATGGAGGCCTCAAAACAACACTAAAATGACCTGAAAACAAAGATTGTTCAACATTATGGTTTAGGGGAAGGCTACAAAAAGCTGTCGCAGAGATTTAAGCTGCCAGTGTCCACTGTGAGGAACATAGTGAGGAAATGGAAGACCACAGGCACAGTTCTTGTTAAGGCCAGATGTGGCAGGCCAAGTAAAATATTGGAAAGGCAAAGGCAAAGGATGGTGAGAACGGTCAAACACAGCCCACAGACCACCTCCAAAAACCTACAACATCATCTTGCTGCAGATGGTGTCATTGTGCATCGTTCAACAATTCAGCGCACTTTGCACAAGGAGAAGCTGTACGGGAGAGTGATGCGGAAGAAGCCTTTTCTGCACACATGCCACAAACAGAGGTGCTGTGGACAGATGAAACAAAGATTTATTTGGTCACAACAAGTGACGTTATGCATGGCGGCAAAAGAACACAGCGTTCCAAGACAAACACTTGCTACCCACAGTAAAATTTGGTGGAGGTTCCATCATGCTGTGGGGCTGTGTGACCAGTGGCAGTACTGGGAATCTTGTTAAAGTTGAGGGTTGCATGGATTCCACTCAATATCAGCAGATACTTGAGAATAATGTAGAAGAATCAGACACAAAGTTGAAGTTCAACAAGAAGTTCAACAAGACAAGCATATTTCAACAAGACAACGACCCATAACACTGCTCAAAATTTACTCTGGCATTTAACCAGAGGAACAAGTACAATGTTGTGGAATGGCCATCCCAGTCCCCAGACCTGAATATCATTGAAAATCTATGGGGTGATTTGAATCAGGTTGTCCATGCTCGGCAACCATCAAGTCTACTGAACTGGAGATGTTTTGCAAGGAGGAACGGTCCAAATTACATTCATCAACAATCCAGACACTCATTAAAGACTATAGGAAGCGTCTAGAGGCTGTTTTTTCTGCTAAAGGAGACTCAACTAAATATTGATGTGATATTTCTGTTGGGGTGCCCAAATTTATGCACCTATCTAATTTTGTTTTAATACATATTGCACATTTTCTGTTCATCTAATGAACCTAATTTAACTACTGAAATATTACTGTGTGGCCTATTGAGCTGTCACTGCTTTGCAGCTATGTTAGGGTGGTTATGGTCATGTTACGGTGGTCATGAGTTGGAACGTAACCACAGCTTCTCAGACTTTGCCCGGAGCTTCAGTAGAAGTACTCGGAAATTGTCACAGCGCTGCCTGGAATAAGGGATAGATAAATCAGATTAAAGATAACTTCCTTGATATTAGGCGCTAAATAGGCCTATTTAGGCCTCTAGGTTATAAGGAAAGTGAACATAGGCACTTTCCAGCTAAAACCAGTCCCCGCTTGATACTCTGTTTCTTTTGCTAGGTGTCTAGCTAGGTGTCTAGGTTCATACTTTATCTCTTATTTTACTGTGTCTAGATGTTGGGCCTGCCCTGCAACCTCATTGGACATCAGTGTACAGCACTGGTTTGATACCATATGTCACACACTGGTGGAGAAAAATGTCTAGGAAATGTCTGCCATAGCGGTGAGAAACCCATTGGGTTTCAAGCTATGTGCGGGAAGATAAATGATTCTACTTAGATTGTGCATATAATATAAACAATATACTGAACATCCAGACTAAAATGGGGGGCCTGAAAAATTGTTTTGCAATGACAAATGTCTCGCACGAGATCTTTAACATACCTTGCTACATTATTCTCCATTGACTCCTTGTGTGCTGAATGCAGATCAGGCACCTGTGTGTTAAATTGCAAAAGTATACAGTAGTTGGTGTAATCCTCCCACGCACGAGCTAACTAAATGCTTCCATGTTGGACGAGCAGTGAGGCTAGGCTCACACAGCTCAGCAACATGAGGTTAGAGGAACCATGTGAGCGACCTTCACCATCCTGCATCAGTTGCGGAATTGCTGTCGAGGCAGGGTTAGAGCGAATTGATCAATTGTTATGGGAGTAAAACTGGGGTAAAAAAAGAATGGACAGCAGACTTGTCAGGGTACTATTAGTAATTAGTTCTGAGCAATTAAGAGAGGACTGAGTTTGGGAAGAGGGAGGCATTTCAAGAAGCCCGTTGGTCACACGCAGACATACACCCCAATACAGTACCTTGCCTCCTCACCACCAGGAATCTCTAGGGAATCTCCAGTGATAAATGATCTGACAGCCATGGTATGCTTAAGCGTCTGTGTATCTAGGCCGTGTCGTCTCTCGTCCTCTTCTTTAGCACATGCAACACACGTATAAGACAGTCGTATCAGAGAGAAACATGCATTTAATGTGCTGTGTAGCCTTTCTTCATGTTCATGATTTTAATAGGAAAAAAGGGATGACAATTCTTCTCACAGAAGATCAGAGAGACTGATTTTATAATGAGCAGATTAGTATCTTCATGAAGTTCTGTAACCACAATATCCAGCTTTGCAATAATGAGGTTAGGAGACCCTTGATCAATTCATGATGATGAATCCACGTATATTATTAAAAGGCATCTGCCATATACATTATACTATTATTGTGGCAAATACCACATTATAAAAATGCTATTACCCTCAAAAAGCAGAATTTAGCTAGTAAATACACATTTCAGTCAATATTAAAATTAAAGCCATTTATTTTCATTAAAGGAAAGAAAATCTGGTCATAAGCAGTTTTCAGAAGGTGTTTATGAAAGTGTGAGGTCAAAGTTTGTGGATTGTGTGGTTTGACTCTTTCTGTTTCCCTAGAGTCCAGGAGACCTTCTAGGAGGAGGAGGGGTGGGGGAACCTCCAGCGGAGCACGGCCCCGTCGGCGCTGGTGCTCACCAGGCTCCTGTTGTTGGAGCAGATGCTGACACTGGTGATGCTGCCGCTGTGGCCCAAGCCTACGTGGGTCACCTCGCCCTCCGTGTAGTCCCATATTTTCACCAGCTTCTCGTCCCCGCCTGAAGAAAGCAACAACAGGAGCGCTCACATATACCTTGCACATTTCTATATAAAAGATAATAAACATCTTTCTGACCTCCAGGTAGAGGACGTGAAATTTAAATCAGTGTTCCTCATGATAGTCCTAAGCCGGAGAGTTGATGCAGAGATATTTAATGGACAGGAGATATTTTACTGCTGCTGAATGACCCCGGTCAACAGTATATTAGATCTGTTTGAGCTGTGCCAAATCATTATAATTGCAAACCATTGGCAAAATCACAAATCAGCGTTGATGCTCCACCTTTTCAACCCCACCCAGCAAAACCAAGGTAAAGTGACACTGTACCCGTGACAAAGTGCCGTCCGTCCTGTGAGACATGCATGCCGTTGATGGCCCCAGAAAGAGAGCCCTCCAATTCTCTGATGGCTGAGCCATCATACACCTGCCAGTAACCAATCTGGAAAACATCGGGACCTTAGTACATCCAGATAAAACCACATGTACATCCAACACTTAAATATATTATTACAGAACAATAATTGTAATTTGTTCGTAATTTGTTTGTAATTTCATGTCCTGCTACGTTGGCAATAGTAAAATATATTATTAAATTAAGATTAAACCTCGTGGCACATTAAGCTATGAATATTACTCCATGAATGTTCGTTCGTAGTATAGTACTACTGCCTGGCTAATTTATCTATCCTCATTACTCCTCTATATGTAAATGGGCCGGTGAGTCTCTCATGTTGCCTAGCGCCTGCAGCAGTTAAAACAACATGTTTGTGACTCTAAATGAGAGTTAATCGTCCCAAGGGTTTGCAGCTGTCAGGCTTGGGCCTCTTAAAGGCACAATGGTTATTTGAAGTTTATTTATAGTCGCACAGTAATGCCACAATCTCTCCACACACTCCAGTGAAAGCCTTTTCTTGTTATTTTTAAGACAAAGCTTATTACAATTACAAACTAGCCGAGGCATTTGAGAGGACAGATTTCATCATTAAAATATTGAACAAGCTACAGCTTGAGTTGATTCATTAGGCATCAAGGAGGAAGACACTGGCAGCCCCTAACTGACTGGCAACACATATTACGGACCCTTTGTGTTTTAAGCAAAGCAGAACTGGCTAAAATAATTGCCCTTAGAAATTAATGAATTACTTTATAATCACAATGGGGTCTGGCAAACTATTTTATCATGGTCAAGTGACTCCCTTTTGTGAACCAGGAGACTGCAAGCTATTTGTGGTCATTGGCCAGAAAATCAGACTCCAAGCCTGGTGGCCCCAAATAATTGTCAGGGTGAGTAAACAGTATGGAAAGAAGAACAAATGTCTTGGTGGATATATCTTTTATGGCACGTGTCATGCTCTTCAACAATCCTGTGTATGTTCAAAGCTGTTGTTATATGACATATATAGTATACTATAATATAGAAGCAAATGGTACATTTCGGACAAATATATAATAAATTAATCAAACTGTTGTATCAGGTATAAACCCACTATTAGCACAAAAAAATCAAGGTAGATGCAATAGCTCTGAATAGCCTTAACAACATTAGCTTCTCAGACTGGAATTCATATATCAGCACTTGACAACAAAAATAATGCTAATGCATTATAGGTCCAAGGAAATGTAATCTCACAAAGACATATCAAGAAATGTTGGTACGAATGGGACTGAAGAGAAATAAACAGCAAAGAAAACATATTTTTCATCTAAGGATAAAAAACAATGCTCACTGCAACAAGCTAGCACAAGAGCCACAGGATATTTCTGTGGGGTCATAAAAATACAACAATGAAAAAAATACTATAGTTAGAAATAAACAACAGTCAGGATGGCTATTTTGCAACTGAAATGGAAAGGCTCAACTTTCTTAGCCTCCATTAGATATTTTATTTTGGAAAGGGACATTCACTGGGAACAGATACCAGGTTGACACAATGCCCAATAACTATAACTTTGACCAACATTATTGTTCTCAGTATGACTGAAAATCCTGCCTTTATTTTATGAATGATTTTCATTCAAAAAATGTTTGGCCCAAGAATGGCAAGCTGTTTGAACATGTTATCATTGTCACTGACTTGTATAATTTAAACATATCTCCTCAGACCTTATCTATTTCAGTAAAGGTGCAGAGCCGTCTGCGCATCTGAAGGTCACATTTTGTGCATGTATTTATCCTTTGCAAGCTTTTTATAGAGTAGGCTGGATACAGCCGACCCCCAAATTCTCTTACTTATCTGCTGCTGAAATTCTCCCTCCCTTCACGTTTCAAACCCGCAATTTTGATTTGATCAACCTAATAATGTAGCCCACATCCCTGCATCATATTTTTGAAGATCTGAGATTAAACATCAGAAATATAAACCCTGAGGCTATCTGAGCAAACATTCCATAAATAAACAAGGAGACTGGCAAGTCATTCCAAGTAGTGTTCTTTAACTTTCACAAAACGTAGTGTGCAGTTAGAGCACTGTGATGTTGATATTTGTAGCTTGGGACTGACATACAGCATTAAACCCATACAGGCCACCCATCTAAAATACACATAGGAAATATGCTGCAAACCACATGTAATAGCTTGATGTTTGAGGAAATCGTGGGTTGAGAGATTACACATTTAAAAATGGAATGCCCACTCAGGGTACAGGGCCATGCAGAACACACTGTCTTACTCTCCATTTGGTAACTGGATATCAGTGTTGGGGAATGTTACTATTAAAAGTAACTATGGTAGTTATTTTACTTAGTTAATACTCAAAGAGTACATGTAACTAGTTACATAACTAAGTTACTCTATATTGAAAGTAACTAATTAAACTACTTTAAGTTACTTTAAAAAGCATTTTAAATATGTAACATAAAGTAGTTTAATTATTAACTTTTAATAAAGAGTAACTTAGTTACGTAACTAGTTACTCTTTTTGAGTAGTAAATAAGTAAAGTTACTACGGTAGTTAATTTTAAAAGTAACTTTCCCCAACACTGCTGGCTATGGTGTGATTGCCCAGATGTGATTGCTCAGACAAAGATAATTGTTGATATTTGAACTGCAGTTCAAAAGTTTTAAATGAGTGACTAGGAAAAATGTTATAGCAACTACTTACATGAGTATATTGACAAATTTTGGAATAGGTATTTCTATATATTTTTTAAAATTTATAGTAAATATTAAACTTGCAACATGTGAAAAAAGCTCAAAGAACAATCGTAATCTACAGTACAATCAATATTTGGTTATTTTCCTATAATTAGGTTATTTTCAAACAATTTTAATGAAGAAGACAAAAAACGAATTTACACCTACAAAACATTTGGCTGACTGTAATTTCACAAACATTCAAATAATACATATGAATATGGCTAAATGACTGTTAATCTGGCTAAATATAAGAAGACATATACAGTGATGATTTTTAAAGTACAATTATAAAG
This sequence comes from Umbra pygmaea, assembly GCA_016801145.1. Lineage (NCBI taxonomy): Eukaryota > Metazoa > Chordata > Actinopteri > Esociformes > Umbridae > Umbra > Umbra pygmaea. The sequence continues at coordinate 7,096 of JACXGM010026692.1, forward strand.
ACTGCAGGGGAGCTTTCATCAAATCACTGGCAATCATTTGCACTGAGGACGAACAAAGGGAAGGAAGAGTGTTAGCCCAGTAGCAGATACAACAGTTGTGGATGGATTGTGTCAAATTGGGAGTGGTTTCAGATTCAGTATGAGCTTGTAGTCAACAACCTCTCCCCTCTGCTCGTGTCATGGAGGGCTTATTAAAGACCAAGGGTGTCTGTGAGAGACTGGTCGATTCACCCTCCCCCTTCTGTGATCCCTTACTTCCACTGTGGAGTCTGGCTGCCGTCCACGGCCCCGGCCACCGGAAATTATTTGCATCCGACCAGGCTAGTGCGGCTGGCGATAGCATCATTTTGCACTCGCTGCTTTATAGGAAATGATGGCTAGGCCTTTCACAGAGATTCTAAAAACATGACAATGTACTGACTGCTTCAGGGCTCTGCAAAGATTATGTTTTTGCAGGGATTGTCATAACTTTTGTATAAAATATCAGAATAAACTCATACAATTCTTGTTCAAACTCAATTCATAATAAAGATATTCCAAATATAGGACAAAAACATGATATACTGTATATTCATTGTTTGATTTCATGTGTGCAGAAATATGAACTCCTTCATTCAAAAACCTGCCCACTCCTCCCTACAGAACTCAGCCAATTGATGTTTGATTGGTGTCTGGCATGTACTGCACGGTTCAGCTCCTGCCTCAGCATCTTGATTCGATTAAGAGCAGTAATTGACTTGGCCAATCCCAAATGCAATTCTTCTTTCTCCTGAGCAATTCTTTGGTAGATTTGCTTGAATGCTTTTGGTTGTTGTCTTATTGTAAGACCCATTTTCTGCAGAGTTATAGCTCCTAGACTGATGCCCCGCGTTTTATTCAATAATCTCCTGGTATACCTCAGAATTCATGGTCCTCTTAATGATGTGAAACCATCCAGGTCCAGAGGAAAAGCAGCACCACATCTTGAAATTCCCAACAGCACCCTGATTGATTTGTGGGATAAGGTAATTTTGTTGGGGGGAGGTCAGCATGGTGTAGTGAGTTAAGTCACTGCCTTGCAGGACAAGCTATGTCATGATAGTGTTTCTAGCCTGAATATGGGTTCTCTGACTTTGGCCGGAACCTTCAGTATGTGGCAGCCAAATTGGCATTGCGATAAGTCTAAATCTACCATGTCACGTCGCTCGCCAGCACGTCCTTGTGTGTAGATCGGGTGTCTGTAAGTTCTATCATGGAGGTATTGTTGGTGAGTTTAATCATCCCACACATGAACTGACTAAAGTCTTCCGTGTTGGATGAGCGGTGCGAAAATATTGGCCAGCTCTGCGACTTGTGGTTGGATGAACCATGTGAGTGTCAGAAACATTCAGGTTTGTCCAGGTAGCCTCCGGCAAAGATAAGACATGCAGTTTGGTTATTTACAGCAGAGTCTTCTTCCTTGAATGCTATTTCAATTCAGTGTTCATCTTTTGCTTGAAGCATGCAAAGTCACCTGAGAGGCATCAGGGGATGTCTGCAACTCTCCAGATATTATGTTTGTTAGAATTTACTTCTAGAAAAACATTCTTGAGTCTCTTGAGGATATTTTGGAAGGCCGACCAATGTGCCATCATGTTAAATGCTCGCCATTTTGTCAGTAATTTGTCTCACATTGGACTGATGGAGCTCAAATCGTTTTGCGATGGTTTTATAGCCTTTTCCAGACTGATGTGCTCTCACTACCCTCTTCCTGATGTCCTCTGAGATCTTCTTGCTCTCAGCATGGTGTGTTTCATTGTACATGTAACACCCAACTGACTAGGGATCTAATCTCTATATATCCCTCACAAAATTCCTAAATATGTCACCTTTGATCGGTTCATTTGGTACCCAATTACTTACCCACACGATTCTACTTATCTACTTAACCAATTAAAATCAGGGTTCATGTATTTTTGCACCTGCACTATTTATTTTGTAAACTCAGTCTTCTTTATCTGTTATTGTGGACGACCATGTTTCCTGCCTCTAACATTGGGGCTCCTTCGCCCTTGCAGAGAGGTTCAGCGAAAAGATTTTTGATATGGCCATTCACTGGTCCTAAAATGGTGCCAATTCAAGATGATATGTTCACTCAGATGGGTAAGCTTGTGATGTGTTAGTTGATGTATGCCAGTATGATGACACATAAAGGAGTATGCTCGGCTAAGATTAGGCTACCTCAGTTGCGTAAGATTATCTCATGCTTTGTGTAATTCCTAGTGGCCTATATGTTGAGGCACTGTAACACACTTATGAAGGGCTGTATACTGTGAAAGCCTTCTCTATTCCTGTGAGTGGGCGTCTATTTATCACAGTTTCTACACGCAGCCATGTATTTAACCATGATTATCCATTTATATAAACCTCTCGCCATCAAACTGTAATCTTCTTTTAATTGGATGTCTCAAAAATATTAAGCAAAAAAGTCACTCTGACATTGGACAAGAGCACTCACTGTTAAACCGAAACCCGTTCTTGTTTGTTAAGATGAAAACGTTTTTTTTTCTCCTTTTTTCACAATTCTCGTGCTCTTTTTGAAAGAAGATTCCGAAGATCTGTATTGTTTGTTCTGTTGCTGTGACAACGTTAAAGCCCCCACAAAAAAATGATATCCTGTGTCTCTCTGATCTTCGACACGCCATGATAGTCAATGATATTACGGTGGCAATCACAAGACCCTGATGGCCCTCGTATCACTAACAGAAGAATTTAGGAGGGACAGTACCGAACAGAACCACCCGCAGTAGGATGGTCTGGCTGTCCATCCCTCCATCTGACAGACTGGAGAGTGTGAAGTTGAAGCCCCCCTGAAAATCCTCCACCACTGACTGAACTCTGAGCCAAGGAGCTCCTCCACCTCTTTATACAGTATTTTACTCTCTCATTCTCCCTCCTCTCCTCGCTCTTTTTCTATTTCTCTATTACTCTCTCACTCATTCTCTCCTCAACTCGCCGGATGTGTTTAGTGCAAAGTGTGAATTCAGTCCCACGGTGTGTGTGTGTGTTACTGATTGCTCACCGCTGACAGAGAGCGCCTGTGTCCCGGAGCTAGCAGATGGTGGATCTGGCACGCGGGACCTCGGATGGCATGGATGGCCATCGCATCCGCAGGAAGCCGCGAAAGCCAGAGCGCTCTCGTTCTCACCCGCCCCTTTTCACCACCTCCCCCATCTTCACCCGCTCTCTTTTCTCAGTCTGGGCGTCTTCACAGCACTAGCTAATCAGTACTGCTTGTCTTCACCTCACAGCGGGCTATTGAGCCAACAATATGGGCCTTATTAGAGCTTGTGACAAGGGAACGTTTAAGCGCATATTGAAGAGGGCCTGGTATTAACCTCCGACCTTACGTAACTTAGTGTTCATCAAGTGTTCAAGCGGAGAAATCATACCTACAGCTACTGGCATTATTGCCATACATTAGTTGCTTATTTTGTAATTCTGTGGGCACTCCACTTCTATGGTGTCACATAGGCATGATGATAGTTCTACCGCTCTGATGGGCCAATACACAGCTAGCTACAGTGTGTTGTGCCAGAGAGTCTGGGCGTAACAAGGGTGTCCATGTCCAAACCTTTCTGTCGGTGCCACTGGTAATGATCTGGTACTCCTCTGGGTGGTAGCAGACACATCTGAACAGGGTGTTGGCCAGGACCATCTGATTCCTCGCAAAGCGCCTGCAGCAGGAAAAGGCGGATCAGGGAAGGCAGCCGAACAGAAATGGGGGGCAAGAGAGGGAGAGAGAATTGGGGGGGGTGGAAGAAGACGAGTGAACAGCTTGAGATGAATGTTGAATACATGAAACACTGGAGCGGCAAGGTGCTTTGTAGTAGTGACAGTGTGTGTCGAGATGAAAATAAAACCAGCTACGGATGATGGCAGCAGGTAAGAGTGTGTGTGTGTTTGTTCTCACGTACAAACAAATAGCGCATCCAATTGTAACTACTGTTCTTAATACAGGAAAATAACAATTATTTTTTTGATGCTTTTAGCACAGATGTGTATTCATGCAGCGCTTTTTCGCAATAGGGCACAAGGGAATGTCTAATATACTATGACTAAGGGCACACAAACCACCAAGATGCTGAACTGCTGTAATAAACCAGTAACTAAAGCAATGAAAACCATTTAAAACTACATGACATCATTTCTCATGTGTGGCTGGATTCCTGAAACTGGGCCTAAGTTGCACATCATAACTTTTCAAGACAGCAAAATCAAACTTCAAAAATTTACTTTTTAAATAGTTTCACATTTTTCATCTTTAATTTATAAACTTTAATTTTTTCCAGTTTACAAAAATATTTTTAACAAGCCTAATAAAAATGCCAGAGGCCACCGTTTGTGTGTTTACAGTACATTCAGGCTCACAACATTCTTACTAAGAGAAAGTAGCTCTCTTAAGTTGGCCTGTTTTCATATATTTTTTTGCCATTTAAAACGCTCTATCTCCTGACATTTTAATTCCCTGCAACTTAAAATAAATTGGCAGAGGGTAGCATTAGTAACCTTTAGATAAAAATATACATCACATCTTACACTATCTTGAATTGAAATGCCGTTGTGATGGGTATGCTGTGAAGGGAGTAGCAGGAGGCAGATACGAACTAAAACAAAGCTTTAATGTACACCAAAACACTGGTACAAATAAACAAGACTACTGAGCCAAATGAGATCCTAGAAATAGGAAAAAGTGACTGCACGAACACACATAACATATAACAATGAATGACGGCTATTGACAAAAAACAGGAAATTACAACCTGGTTGTTAACAAAGGAAAATAAGAACCTGTTGTGTGAAATTAGACAAAACAGAGCAATCTATTGGTTGGATATGATGTCATTGAAATGTCCGGGTGAAACAGAACATACAAAATGCAGTCCGTGAGGCTGAAGCCACCGACTCAGGCACTGCCACAGATTAGTGTGGCAGCCATATATACATATTATATAGCTCTCAAAATGGCTTGGTTTTATAGATTGTTTTTGTCATTTGAAACACTTAAATTGCCACCACTTGCACCCCTGCAATTTAACAAAGTTTGGGAGTTCTTGTAGTAGCCTACTATGCCTGGCAAAACTTTGAGGAGAGTAGTTTTCTCATAAGGGGAATTACAAGTAAGTATATCAACATTTAAAGCATCCTAACTTTCCCTGAATCCGTATTATCGTAAAATGTGAAAATGTAATTTCAATCTTTTGGACATTAAGTGTAAAATCAGATGAAAAGCACCAATTCACCTGGCGGACAGAGATACTTGGCCAGATTTTAGTATAGACGTCTGTTGTCACAGTATGAATGGAAACAATTTCAGACTTATGAGAGTGTCTTCAGAAACAGGCTAGACACTAACTTAATACCTTTAGGAGAAAACAATGTTGATCTCTCCTAGGGACTAGGGAAAATGGACAACAGTGGAAGCTATTCTAATTTAAGCTTTCTACAGGATGAGTGACCTTTCTGCAAAACATTGGGACTAGAGATGTTCTGGAGCCTTAATGTAAATACACTGCTCTTCAGAACATTCCCTACAGGCAATGATTACAGCCACCTTCATGACTAACTGTTTTTTGTGGTATAGTTGCCAATGTACAGAGAAGTACTACATTGAAAAACTACAGTTTAGAACTGAGCATTAAATTTACATTGTAGTCATTTAGCAGACTCTTATCCAGAGACACTTACAGTAAAGAGACATGCCCCTAGAGGTCAGGTAAGGTAAAGTGTCTTGCTCAAGGATACAATACCATTTTGCACAGTCTGGAATCGAACAGACAATCTTCCGACTACCAAGTCTGACTCCCTAACCAATCAGCCATCTGACGCCCTTGGCACTGACCATGCCTCCTTTCTTCAAAATCATGTAAATGCTCAAACCAGAAATATCATGTCAGTAAATAACCTTGAGATAACCTTGCATCTTGTCTCAAAAACAACTAGGCAACTTGATCAGACAGTGTCATTGATAAGAATTTAAAGACCACAGACCACCCAGCACATCATACACATCTTCAAGCCCTTAACAGATTAATAAAGGGTACCTAGTCATAGAAAGGTGCCCTTATCCTCAGAATGTTCCAGAAGGTCCATTTACATGGAGTGACCTCTGTGGTGTTGATGAGCAAATGCCTGCTTGCCCTTATATGGTTTGTGGGTTACAGGCATTCTCTTACCAAAACAAAACGCACGTACGGTGTCATATATTTACTTTTTTATTAATCTCACCTTTAGCTCACCGGGTAAGCCGATTGAGAACCAAATCACATTTGCAATGATGACTGCAGAAACCACAGAAATTAAAACACAGAATGATATAAGGAAACTATACAAATAGGTATATGTTAGCAAGAAGGTATTAGGGGTGTGTTATATGGCCAATATACCACAGCTAAGTGCTTTTTTATGCACAACCCATTACAGATTGCCTGGACATACCTACATCACAAGCCCCTAGATGCGTTGTTGCTCTTATAAACCAGTTACCAACACAAATAGATGAGTAGAAACAAATGTGATGTCATATCCTTTGCATGCGACCTCATATACCATGATCAATAGGCATTCAGGATTCAGACCACCCGATTTACAAGAATAACTGTGTGTTTGGACTTTAGAGATGACTGGGGAATTTTACTGCATAATGCAAAGATCAATGCAATTGAGGAAACATACAGTAACTACCTTATGGGGGTATTATGTCCATGTTAACAAAGACTCCTTTCTCTAAGTTATCAATAGGAATCCGCTAAACCAATCCCACTCAGTGTTGGCATAGATACCAGTGAATTCTGCAGTAGCTATCAAGTGGCAGGAATGTCTTTTCCAGTGCTCCCCTGCCCACAAAACCGGGCACCCGGGTTCACTGATGAAGCTCAGATCTCCTCCAGGGAGGAGCCTGTAATCAAAGATGTGCTGTCTCGCACAGATTACTGTTGGAGATGATCTGGGCTAGAAGCGAAAGAGACAAAATGTGCTGTTCTGACATGCACTATGAAAGATAAAGTAGTCTGAACTGATAAACCTCTGTCATTACACTTAAGAACAAGCCAATCAGTGTACTATTGATCTGCAGTCACCAAGTCAGTGGCTGTGAGAGAGGTGGCCCTTGCAAAGATTCAACATCGCTTTGCCAATGTGCATTTTTCGCCAAAGGTTCTGAGGTAAACGAACAACAAATCTTGTAAAAGTAGCTTAAAAAAATGCCAAATCACAACATGACCGTGTCATTCTGAGCCAAATGAAGATGGATGGGGTCAAGTCAATTTTCACTACTTCTTACCGGTATAAAATGCCAAACAGTAATGATGCAACGATGAGAGAGCGAAATAGAGTAATCTTCCTCCTGGACTTATAAAGGACCGTCCACAGATGCTGAGGACAAGCTGGGCTTCAGAAGGAACACCTGCCCGAGTTTATTTTTCTAGCAGTCAACTCTCTTTGTCTCTCTCCCCTAATCAGAGGCAGGGTGGGAAATTAACTTTTTTGTCCACCAGCCACTGTGGCTGGTGGATGCCAAAATTTTACCAGCCACTTAGATTTTTTACCAGCCACTTTTTCCCAAATTCAAATACATAAAAGAAAACACACTAGCATATTCTATATTGCTTCAACACATTAAATTCACTATTTATACATGTGAAATTAATATAGGTCAATTAC
>JACXGM010026693.1:0-14796 GCA_016801145.1 Umbra pygmaea
CAGTTAGAGAGAGACAGTTAGAGAGAGACAGTTAGAGAGAGACAGTTAGAGAGAACCAGTTAGAGAGAACCAGTTAGAGAGAACCAGTTAGAGAGAACCAGTTAGAGAGAGAGAGAGAGAGAGAGAGAGAGACAGAAAGAGAGAGACAGAGAGACTCACAGACTGAGTGACTCCCCCGACACTGAACAGAATTGAGCTGAAGTAATTACGAAACAATAAACGATTACTAGAATCAGAACTGGTGATAAGGTGTTGTTAATGGTACACTACATGCAAATACTGAAATAGATAGACAAACAACTAAAAATACCAAAGTACAAGCTGAAAACGTGCAGATCATAACGCATTATTTAATATCTTTCTCCCTGATTCCCTGGTTAGGAAAGCATGACAACTGTTGGAAAAGAATACTCTTACAAAGGATCCTAGCTAACATTCATGATGGGCAAATGAATATTCATTGCTGTTCTTCTAGTACAGGGATCTCCACACCCTTCCATGGAGGGCCTAGTGTATGCAGGTTTTTGCTTTTACCTTGTGCAAGGCGGATGGAGTAGCTCACTAATTGGTTAGGATCTCCACTCACCTGGCAGTCTAGGTACTAATTTGGATCTAATTGAAGGGAAATACCAAAAACCAGCGTACACTAGGCCCTCCATGGAAGGGTTTGGAAACTCCTGTGAGACTCCTTGGGCGTCATTTATAAAACTTTGTGGTGGATTTGCGTCAGATGTGGCGTACGGACGAAATATTCAGATTTATAAAACCCTGCGCATGCACGTCCTACGCCGTTTTCCCTTTATAAATCACAATAAACTCAAAATGTGGCGCAGCTTTTGCGGCTGAATGTCACGCCCATAAATAGTCAGTGAAACGCCCCAAAATTAATATTCATTGATTGAGAAATCATGACAAACCGAGAGAGAAAAACCAAGAAGAGAATTCACTCAATGTGAAGTAGAAAATATTGTTGGCGAGGTGGAAAAGAGGAGGAAAATATGTTGTTTGAAGGGCAAAGTGTGCCTATTACCAATGACGAAAAGGCGTTGGAGTGGCAAAAGATTGCAGACGCTGTAAGAAAGTTGTTGCCCAAATAAAAAGTGGTCAGATATCAGTCAATGTCAAAGCGTCTAGCGCTTCATTGCGAAAGTGTGTCTGCCAAGGGTGTGGGAAAATTGGTTCCATTACAGCAACATGTCTGCATCTCAAATTATTTGGACATTGATCGAATAAAAATGCTTTCGATTAATGAAAGCATTTTCATTCTCATTTGGTGCCCTTATTATGGCAACATGAGTGCAGTCAATAGCACCGATTACATTTGGGAAACCGGACATAGCTGCAAATTGCGATTTTTTTGTTTGCCTTTTCACCCGCAGTGTAAGGAAACTTTATTTAATCATGCGACACACCAATTACACCTATTAACATGTCTTGCATAACCCGGCTAAGGGTTGGCTGTGAAATCCCAGACCTGTCAGCCAATTCCCTCTGGAAAGTGCCAGTCGCCAGAAATCCAAGTGTTGTAAGGACTTGAAGTGGGTCTGGCACGGCGTGGTTTCTCTGAGTGCTACTCTGTAACGCTGGGACCAATAGAGCATTCTAAATGGTTAAGACATGCGTCACGATGGAACAATTGATGGATGGAAATGAAACGGACTAATGGCATATACATGGACACCATGATTCCGTAGCTGATGACATTTATGAACACAACTTTCCCCAGTGGACAATGAAGATATCTATCTAATCTAATGTATGTCTGCTCCGCCAGACCGACGGATCGACAAGGATATGTTTTAAACATTATTTTGTATTATTTATGAGAATGAATTACATAACATGCCAATATAATTACAGAACATGTTTGAGTGTTCTTTTTGCAAATATGTCTTCGTTTGCATGTAAGTTGGCTACAATCTTGTTTTATTTCATTTGTATTCCACCACAGGCTATTGATTGTAAGAATGACTTTGTGAAATGTTCATACCGGTATTATTAAGGAGAGGCAGTTTTTCGATTTCGTTTAGCTACACAACGGTCTGCAGTTTCAGACAGCTTCACGTGTTTCACACATCTGCCGGCGGTGTCGCCATTTCTCATTTCACCCGTTTTTGTGCGTACGCAATGCATGGGTCAGAGTTTCCGTGAAGGACCGCACACTTTCCCGTCAAGTTTGCTGTTTATCAATCCCAATTATTGCGTAGAGAGCAGCGTACGTCTTCTTTTGTGCGTACGCCACATTTATAAATGAGGCCCCTGTTCAAGTAGCAAAATATGCTGGCAGAACTCAAGATTTTCTTTTTCAAAACAAAGGCCATTTTTGGAATGCCTTGCAACATGTTAAATTTCAATGGGGCTTTAATTTTGTAGTCAGAAGGTTGCCAGTTCGATTCCCGACTGAGCCAAATGTCGTTGTGTCCTTGGGCAAGACACTTTACCCTAATTGCTCCCAGGTCATTGCTGTAAATAAGAAATTGTTCTTAGTCAACTTACCTGGTTAAATAAAGGTTAAAAAAACATTTGAAAAAGATAATCTATGTTAGTGCTGCCAGCATTATATCCTGCGTCTAGAAGAACAGCAATGAAGGTTTGTTTGCCCATTGCTAGCTAACAGACAGCATAAATCAATGTCAATGAATCTACTTAAAAATGTTGAAGCAATTCATAGTGTGAGCATTCTCAAACGCTGCAACTTGTATTCATCAAGCTAATGGCGAATCAGATGTTCAGTTATCTGATCTGTGCATTCAAGTCATTTAAAAGAACAATGAGAGAATAGAATAATTTTTAGACCACTTTTCTTTATTTTCCATGTAGAGATCTGATAAAATTCATAGAATTAAAATATTTGGTATATACAACAGGGAATAATTGAACATCCAACCACCCCCTGCATTTTGTCACAAACATTGCTGAGGTCTGGGTTAAACACATTACCTAGGGAATTAATCCACAAAACAGTATTGAAGATAAAGTGAAGAAAACTAAAATAACTAACATACACTTCAAATTGGCATTGTCTCATTGAATCAAAATGCCTCCTAATTTAATTAGAATAAATAAACTCTGGTTGTTAATCAATGTTTTCTGGCTAACCCATTGGGGATGCTTTGTAGTGCCCTTCTAGGAGAAGGTTCCTCCATTAGCAGCACACATGCCAAATTCGACCAACAGGTGATATAGATATAGAGATATAGATATATATATATATTAGTTTGAAATAAATATGGTAAAATGACCAGCTAATCAGATGAATGTGATTGTATTATTACATTATTAATATTTTTGAAAATTGTTCCCAAGTATCCTGACACTAAAAATAAACAAACTATTATGTCAAGATTTAGTTTAGGTTTAAAATCAATATATCTAACTCCAACACAACATATGTTTGGGATTATTATGCCCAATGTGCAGTGAACAATGTCCTTATTAATATGCTTGGTCCAACCAAACAACCTCCCTGCAGAATGTAATTTGGAACTGCTGTTCTAGGGAAAAAACTGATTTTTAATTAATGTTCAGCCTACAACAGAGAGTTCAGCTGTCTGAGGAGGAAAATAGCCTCATATCTTAGCCTGTTTATCTGCATTTTAGCGGGCTGTCTCTACTTGCCAGACACTTGATTGAAGTCACACTGTAGCTGCAGCTGGGGCATAGCATTAAATTAACAATTTAAGTCTCCCTTTTTCTCTGCATTCAAACTTGACACAAACATACCGTACGAGTAGGAATTTGTGTGTCTGCGTGTAAGTGTCAGTGCCTTTACAAGGAAGTAACATTAGGTTTTGGGTGAGAATGTTCTTGAAGTGCTTTGTAGCTTTTACCTGGATCCCATCACACACAGAAAAACGTTTAACATACGTCTCTTTAAATTACATGTGGGCCAATCTGGTCCTTTGAGTTTACAATACGTTGTTTTCAGTACACAACACTCAGTCCAATCTTGTATCATATGCACTTTAATTACCGGTATATTACATTTCTCATTCGGTATGACGGTTTTGTTTCTATAACCTGAGCAACCGAAAATAACAGAAGACATGTTTAGGTGGAACACAAGAACGAGCATACGTAGGTTATGTACTTGTATTGTTTTTAATACCTGACGATCAGGTTCTCACATGTCACATCAACGCCTACATCCAGAAAACATATTTTTAGATATAACGATTGGTCCCCTATTAAGTGGACAACAACACGTAACAGTTCATTAAAACTGTCATCACTAAAGTAGCTAATTAAAACATTTTGTTTCCAAAATGTACACTTATTGGAACGTGAGAAAAGAAATGCATTATTTATATAAATATTAAACAAATGTTAGAATGTTCCACTTACCATGAAGCCCACCACGTAGACACATTGTATAATCTGAGTTCGCCTGCTTGGTATTTTATTGAATATGCTGCATTTTGGTTTATTCATTCTCCGGCAATGACACTCACGGATGATCAATGCGGAAGCGCCCACAGGCTGATACGGTGCTGATCAACCATGACAAAGAACACCCCCGCGGTATGTTTAATATCCACACGTTTCAGGTGTGTTTGTGCTCGATTTCACTTCCGAACACCTCATCTTAATCTGATGACTGCCTTCGAATACTATCATATTTAGCATTAATTGAGCCTACTTCGAATCAATGCGGATATACTGCTGAAGCGTTCTTTGGATATCTGATATACCGAGGTCTCGTCCCATTGGCTGCACCAAGATACTTCCTAGATGATATCGACCTGACGTCAGACAGTTAGCCCAAACGTTGTATTGAATACAGAAGACCTATAGCTGTCATTCAGCCCATGAGTAAAATATAGGGCTGCCCCAACACCTTTTGCGGCTCTACTCCAGGCAACTTTCTGACACCATTCACACAATCGTAAAAATGTTTTGTCATCGAGAAACCTTGCTATGATTGTTATTTTTCTTTTTGTTATAACCCTCTCTAAAATCATTGCCATTCTTTTTGCCTCAAAGTGTTTCTATCATAAACCTACCGTTACATTAGGTTGTTCTAGATGTGTTAGGAATGATAATGTTATAATGTACCTATTAACCTGTTTGCCACTGTAAGCGCTTGTAATCGGCCTAGTCTGCCTCCCTTGCAAACACCACGTTGCCCTTCGAATTTTAAAGCTGTCAGTCAGCCACAAGGGCACAATAAATCACAATCTAACGCAAGGAGCATCAATCAAGCCTGAAGCATCTGAACCCAACAACTTACACTCTTAAAAATGCTATAGATGGAAAGTAGAGTATAGAAACATGCCAAGGAACTATTGGCAAAACACATACAATCCCACTGAACAAAATATTTTGAATGATTTCTTTTCATCGTCTATTCAATGTCTTTTCAACCACAAAGACGTCTTTTCAACCTCTTTTAACATTAATTGCTTAGAGGGAATCTTGGCTAGACAACTTCCTAAATGATTTTGTTCACTAGCAAAGGCATAAACATAGCATTAGATTGCATAGTATTTTTGATCTGGCAGCTAAAATATCAAACTTGAAAAATCCAAGCAGAAAACTTAATAAAATAAAGAACAGTGAGAAATGGTTTGACATAGATTGTAAAAAGCTAAGTAACAATTTGAGATACCTGTGAAACCGAAAAAAGTAAATTTTGGGAAAACAACCCGAAAAGGCCTGTGGAGTAGAGGGCACACTTAACGAGATGATAAAATATACAGACCAGAAATTCAAATGGGCCATTCTTAAACTCTTCACCATCATCCTCAGCAATGGCATCTTCCACAATAATTGAAACCAAGGTTTGATCACACCAATACACAAAAGCGGAGACAAATTTGACCCTAACAACTACCGGGAAATCTGTGTGAACAGTAACCTCAGGAAAATGCTATGCTGCATCATAAACAGCAGACTCCAAAATGTCCTCTGGGATACCAATATCCTGAGAAAATGTCAAATTGGCTTCTTACCAAAATATTGAACGATAAAGCACAATACCTCATGCTTTGTAGATTTAAAAAAACAAGCTAATGATTCAATTTGGCATGAAGGTCGGCTTTACAAACAACTAGAAAGTGGAATCTGGGGAAAACATACAATATTATAAAATCCATGTACACAAACAATAAATGTGCAGTTAAAATTGGCAACAAACATACATATTTCCTCCATCAAAGATTTCTTACATGGGGGGGGGGGGTAACACAGGGATGCTGCCTGACCCCAACTCTTTTCAACAGCTATATTAATGTATTGGCAAAGGCACTCTAAATGTTTGCAAGACCTGGCCTCATCCTACTGACTAAAAAATCCACATTCTTCTGTGTGCAGATGATCTGGTGCTTCTGACCCCAACCAGAGAGAGTTTACAGCAGCACCTATATCTCCTACACATATTCTGTCAGACTTGGAAGACCAAAATAATGATCTTCCAAAAACAGTTCAGATGCCAGGACACTGAACAGAAATTACACCTAGAATATATTTCCTTAGAGCAAAAACACATCTACACTTACCCTTTATCTACACATCAACACCACAGGCTACTTCAATAAGGCCGTGATTGACCTGAGAGACAAGGCCAGAAGGGTCTTCTATGCCACCAAAAATAACATAAAAATAGACATCCCAATTAGAATTTGGCTTAATATCATCCAGTCAATCATAGAACCCATTGCCCTGTATGGCTGTGAATTCTGGAGACCACTAACCAAGGAAGTAGGAACGGGGGGGGGTGGGGGGACATGTCCCCAAAATGTTACAGACAGGCAATGTGGTCCCAGCTGCACTGCCCCCTGTACCAGCAGCACCCTTACAGTTGCTACTGGCTGCCACACCCTCTTATCCTGTGACTGCAGCACAACCCCTCTGCCTCATGATACGGGGACATCCGCCCCTTCCTTGCCGCTCCGATGGTGGGCTTCTAAGGGGGGATCCCCTCAAGTGGGTTCCGATTGCCTTCACTCCCTTCTCGGCGCTTGGTGGTGGCATTGGGTCGACCTCCTGATGAGAGGTTTAATCGGCTGGGTCTGAGCCTTTGGGGGGGTACTGTAACGGTCTCTCCCTGATGGCTGTCACAGGCTCAGTCTTCCTGACCTGTTGAGTCCGTTCCATGTTTAATGTCAGCTTTTCTGAGATATTCGGTCCCCACATGTACACATAAATTTGGATTAGACACTTTCAAGCACAAACAAACACATACAGGGATGGTAAAGTGGCTTAGTGGTTAGAACATCTGACGCCCCGTTACAATCCTCGGTCCCATCACCTAACTGTCAAGCTTAAGGCTTTGTTACTATGAGCCGAACAGTTGATGCTCATCTTCCACCAAGTCGTTGGTGCTGACAATAATAATTGGTTCTTAGTCAACTTGCCTGGAGAACTAAGAGTAAAATTAAACGTGCAATATGTAATTTTTGGCCGCCAGGGGGCTCCCAATCAAAACAATAGCAAAAGATGTACTTGGATGACGTCGGGAGGTTGCGTGGGATCATGGTTTTGTTATCGTCGTCAATGAAAACCTTCTAATCTAGCATCTCCGGCAGAAAAAAATGTTCACCGACAAAGTAATATATTGTTAAAAAATTATAACTTTATTCACGTTATGTTTGGCGGCTCCCTGGATCTTATAACAACTAGAGCAGTCACAGGTTATATGAAGCCATTTACGGGCGACAAAATGAAACGTCCTGTGTCTTCGAATTATATTACAAATTTCTCTGGATTTGAAAGTTAGTGGAAACATTTAGGATAATGTAAGTACACAACTAAGAAATATATATAATATATGTTTAGTGATGTTTGCTTTTAATGCAAAGTATGTATTTTGTTATTGTTTTGATTGATATTACATATTGTACCTTTAAAGACACAGACGCAAACACTAAAGAGTCATGTGGGACGTACAACAGGCTGATGGTAGCTACTGGAAGGGTAATTTCACAGAATATGGACAATTGATCCTTGCAAACAGACATTTGTCGTTAGGACGGTTGTTCATGCACTTGACAGAGAAAAAGAGATGTTGGAAAAGTAGAGTGAAGCAAAGAAAATACTTCTCAGTGACAGACTGAATGTTTAGTGGCAGCTTTGCGCTAATTAGTCTGTTTCTCCATGGACACAGTGCTAAATATCACTGTGTGTGAGTGTGTGTGTGCATGTGTCAGTATGAGTGTATGTGTGTCTTCAGTTCTATGGACAACATGCTAAATCTCCCTGTTACACACTAATGAGCTGTAGCCAGCTAACCTCTGCTCCACGCAATTTTCCATGCCAAATGTATAATATTTACTACTTCTACTGTTGTACATTTTCCAGATCACTGCTCAGTACATAGCGTTTTATTATTATTATTACTATTGTCATTATTATTTAAAAAATTCTTTATATTGTTGTAATTCTTTTTTTTTAAGCCCATTGCATAGATGTGTCGTGCCATGTCAAAAGAATTTCTCTGCATAGGATGATGTATGTTATTCGATGCATATGATAAATAAACAACTTTGACTTTGACTTTGGCATTTAGCCTGGCCACTGGATTCTGACTGGCTGGAAAGTAATATTATTGTCTCTGGCACGTGTTTTTTTCACAGACTGAGCATGACTTTTATTAACATGATGAGTTTCCAAGTGTTCAAGTCACTTTATGTTGTTATTTGGTTAACGACTCATACAAATCATATTGCACCATCCCTGCAATTAAAGTGGTCATTTTTTTATTGTTTATTTCCAACCAGGGGGGTCATTCACTAGATAACAGTATCATATTCCATCACAGAGAGATAGGCTGCAATGGCCAGTGAAACGACTCTACGGAGGCCAGAGAAGTGCTCTGAGAAGTGATCCCAGGGCGCAGAGATCTAAAAAATGTTGGCGTCAGCTCACATGTGACTCAGTTGTCTTGGAGTCAGAGGCCAACTGTGGAACCTGGGGAGGAAATTCATAATGACACCTCCTGCTTTTACGCCCCCACCCCCAATCTACGGTCCACCGTGGGGCGCTGGCCTGGGGTTGTGTGCCAGTGCAGTGAGTGCTTGCATTTGTCTCTAACTGAAGTTAGGAAGGAATGTCATACTACTGCACCAGCCACTCCTTCATACCAACCAGCTTTGACTTCGTTCTACTGGACGTGGGTGTTCGGTTTCTGTTGGATATTTTTGTACTGGACACCCTCCACTCCCACAGCAGATCTCTCATCTCACTCTTGTGACTGGGGGCAGAATATTTGCACCAGGCACCTTCAATCAGGCCCCCAAAATAGCGGAGGGGGTGGGGTAACGCGTCTCTGTCTTCCCTGACTGTCTTGTCCTGACCAACCTAGCCCAGATACGCCCAGTCCAGCCCGATCCGACACAGTTCCACTTAGTCCAGCCCTGGCCTGTTCTTCGCAGCCAAGGAACGGACAGAGGATTCCGGATCAGAACACAGCAAAGCATGTCCAGAGTGGAGGAGGAACCACAGTTTATCGGAACATATCGGGACGCACAGGGAATATACACCCACGTCTGGATCTGGATGTTTGTTTGTTGACCGAGCATAGACGCACACCGTCTGACTTCAGAAAAGTGTGTTTGATTTCAAAAAGCAGCAGACACAAACACACACCGGCACAGGGCTGGCTGTTCAAGCTGTGTGTCTCCAGCCGGGAAAGCTTTGAGGGGCCAACTCCTGGACCATGAAGCTGAGTGTTGCTCTGTTCTTCGCTGGGCTGTTCGGAGCTCTGGCTACTGTCTTCGTTCTCCTCTCCTTTGGGACAGACTACTGGCTAGTGGCCTCAGAAACATGTAAAAGGAACACAACGGTAAGGAACAGTTTCCATTTAACTGTTGAGGCTAGGTTTTGCGTTGATGTCCAAAATTTTTTTGGTATGTATTTAGTCGGTATAGGTAAGGTCAAGCGTGACTCCTCTTGTACTGGCCTGGTAATATTTAGAAAAACACTACTCATAGTATGTTGTACTACTAATAATAATATATTGTGGTACCCCAACACTGAAGTACAATTGGAGTAACATTATGGGTAACATTAGATTAACATTCAGAGTAACATTGGGGATAAAATTGTGGTAACATTAGAGGTAATAATGGGGTAACATAGGGGTAATATTGGGCATGGTATTGGGACTAACATTAAAATTGGTTAAGATCTTTATTTGTTTCTATTTGCGTAATTGACGTTTTGAGGTTAGAGGTCATGGGTTATGGGGTATAGGGTTAGGGTTAACCTTGTCCCAAGTTGACTGGGTGGTCAGTAGGTTGGAGACCTAGTGAGACCATTGAGGTGAGACCATTGAGATTGATGATGAATGTCTCTGTTCTGATGAGAATATCCTCAGAGGAAATGCTCAGGATCACAGGGTCATAGTTCAACACACGGTATTCCACAAGCCCTGTACATTTAGAGTCAGCTGAGTTAGAACCGAAAGTAGATGGAATCTCTGTGTCCCCAGGAGGAGAATTAAGAATCTGGCTTTTGTTTAGATCTCAGCTTGGCCAATGGATGTAATGTTACTTTGAGGTCTGTCAGTATTATGTTTAAGACTGTGATAGTGTTCGGTGAAATTCATTGGCTGTTACAGGTGCACTTTTCACAGTTAACCCTCCCAAATTTGGCATCATTTATGTTATATAAACTTAGGTGTTCTATTCTGGTGGTGTCTCCTGGATGAAATGGTCCAATTACTCTCTCAGTATGAGTGTGAACTGTAAGCCAACATTGAAAATGCCTCTGAAGGCTTTACTAGTGAAAGCTGACACTGTTTGATTTTTTTATTTTTTTATTTAACCTTTATTTAACCAGGTGGGCACGGTGAGAACAATTTCTCATTTAAAACGGCGACCTGGCCAAGATAAAGCAAAAAGGTGCAAGTACAGACAGAGTTACACATAAATACAAATACCGTTTGATGCCGTTGGCCTGCAAACATTTAGTGATTGAGACATGTTGGATTCCACAGTGGTAGAAATACCAAATGCCTGTACTGAGCTGACATCACCCAGTGTAGCATAGCAAGGCACAGGAATGTCTGCATGACAGTTAATAACAGATCACAGACACTCTCGGGTCCAATGGAGTCCAAAGAAATGCAGTGACTATAACCGATAAAGATGTTATTGCCATGGGAACGTTAGTGTTGTCTGAAAGAGAGAGAAAGAGAATGCAATGAAGAGGATCAGAGTGGGATAGACGAGGAGAGAAACCAGTTATCAAGAAAGACAACGGGAAAAGGTAACAGCCCAGAAAGAGAAACGTCTACATTTCATGTGAGGATGTGAACACAAAGGTTGAGTTTACAGTAAGACAGGAGACTAAGAACAATACGGTTGATAATTTATAGTAACAGAAGATTGGGAACAAAAGAGTTAATATCGACAAGATAGTAGGGGAATGACTGAAGCAGTTCTAACCCCCAGGGCTGAAGATGATCCCTCAGCATCTTCCTTGGGTCACAAACAGTAGCAATAGCATTATATACTGTACTTTGACAACATTTACAGGAACAAACTATAGCAGTATATCATTATATCAATATATTGTTTCAAATGAGAAACTGCTCTCAATGTGCTCACCTGGTTAAATAAAAATTAAACAAAAATATATATATTATGACAACATTTACAGGAACCAAATGTAGAAGTGTCACACTATGACTACATTTACAGGAACCAAATGTAGAAGTGTCACACTATGACTACATTTACAGTAACCAAATGTAGAAGTGTCACACTATGACTACATTTACAGGAACCAAATGTAGAAGTGTCACACTATGACTATATTTACAGGAACCAAATGTAGAAGTGTCACACTATGACTACATTTACAGGAACCAAATGTAGAAGTGTCACACTATGACAACATTTACAGGAACCAAATGTAGAAGTGTCACACTATGACTACATTTACAGGAACCAAATGTAGAAGTGTCACACTATGACTACATTTACAGGAACCAAATGTAGAAGTGTCACACTATGACTACATTTACAGGAACCAAATGTAGAAGTGTCACACTATGACTACATTTACAGGAACCAAATGTAGAAGTGTCACACTATGACTACATTTTACAGGAACCAAATGTAGAAGTGTCACACTATGACTACATTTACAGGAACCAGCTGGCATTCCATAACCTGATAAAATACATTAAGACTCATTCCTGAGAGTTACTCAGAGGACAGATATAGAATCAAATGTTGATTCATTCTATATGTTTGTTTATTAAAATATTATACAACAAGCTAGAAACAGATAATTACAGATTTTCTATGTCCTGTATTATTTTATTTATTCACAGTTGTTATACAAGGCAAGTTGACTGAAAACACATTTTCATTTATGGCAACGCTGCCCTACAAAGGCAAACCGCAGTAACTATGCAAAAAGCGACAAAAAAAGTTGGCTTTAAAGTTGTTTCAACTGGCCAACCAAATGAGTTATAAGTATACAAGTGATATTGCACAAATTGTACATGTATTCATTAAGTAATTGTTATGTAAAAAAAACATGATTGCTGATTTGTCCTAAGTCCCTTTTTGTAGTTACTGCAGTTAGCCTTTGTAGGGCAGAACGGTCTGGGGAGTATTAGGAGGGAGGGAAGGGGTTGAAAGAGCCAATTGAAAGCTGGGGATGATTAGGTTGCCATGATGGTATGAGGGCCAGATTGGAAATTTGTCCAAAACACCAGGGATTACAATGCTACTCTTATGATAACTGACTTTAGTGACCACAGAAAGTCAGGACACTTGTTTAACTTCCCATCTGAAAGACCAGGGCAGATGTCCCCATAAATGCCCTGGGGCATTGGAATTTATCTTTAGACAAGAGGGTAGAGTGCCCCCTACTGGCCCTCCAACACCACTTCCAGCAGCATTTTCGACTCCAATCCAAGGACCAACCTGAGCCTGCTTAGCTTCAGAAGCAAGTGAGCAGTGGGAATCAGGGCGCTTTGCTGATGGCAGGACACCTTACATAGCCAATGAACCTGACCATCTCACCCATATGAGCTTGTTGGACATCCCATTCCAAAACCACAGGCATAAATCAGCATCCACTCTTCTGGGAAGGCTTTCCACAAGATTTTGGAGTGTGTCTGTGGGAATTTGTGCCCATTCAGCCAAAAGACCATTTGTGAGGTCAGGCATTAATTTTGAACGAGAAGGCCTGGCTCTCAATCACTGTTCCAATTCATCTCAAAGGTGTTCAATGGGGTTAAGGTCAGTGCTTTGTATAGGCCACCAAACTCTTTTAACCATGTCTTTATGAACCCCGCTTTGTGCACAAGGGCACAGTAATGCTGAAACAGGAAATGTCCTTATCCAAACTGTTGCCACAAAGTTGGAAACATTAAATTGTCTAAAATGTCTTTGTATCCTGTAGCATTACGATATCCCTTCACTTTAACTAAGGGGCCCAAATCCTGAAAAGCAGTCCCAGGCCATTATCCCCCTTCCACCATTAGTAGGGGTGCCCACATACCTTTGGCTATAGAGTGTATTTCAATTATGACTAATTTAAAG
This sequence comes from Umbra pygmaea, assembly GCA_016801145.1. Lineage (NCBI taxonomy): Eukaryota > Metazoa > Chordata > Actinopteri > Esociformes > Umbridae > Umbra > Umbra pygmaea. Next base: position 13,503 of record JACXGM010026693.1, read on the forward strand.
GCATTATTCTAGAATGTAATGTGTTCCCACCCCCCCCCCCATCCACAGTATGAAGACAGCGTTTTGGATGCAAAGGTCTACCATGAAGGCTTCTTCTGGAGGTGTTCGTTTGGGGGCAGTCTGGATGATGACCCTCACTTAAAAACCTGGATGAGTAAGAAATATTAACCTGACAACGTACTGCTTTGTGTTCCCTTCATGTATAAACTTTGACTCGGCATTTAGCCATGCACAATATGCTAGTCTATATACTGGAACTAAATATGCATTGGGGCCAGCAATAGATCTGAGACTCTACCCTCTCTGTAACAATGACGGTTAGCGACCCTTTCCATAATAATATAAAAATTGAAATATGTTAACATTCTCAGGATTGCCATAGGCTCTTAAGAAATGTATTGTAAAAAGTAAAAAATTAATTTGAAATATGTTAACATTTAAAAATGTTTGGTTCAAGCCCGACCATTGGTTCTCTGCCTTTCCTCGGGCCCCCTGCATGAGGTAGTGTAAAATTGGCATAGCGATGACAGGGTTAAAAAACTCTAATTATCTATCCTGCCACATCGCTCTCCAATTACTTCTTGTGTTCAGATTGTGCGCCTGTGAATTAAATCACGAAAAAATAGTCGGTGAACGTAATCATCCCATGCGTGATCTGACTAAAGGCTTCCGTGATGGATGAGCAGTGGGAAAACAGTGGCTCAGGCACCATGTGGTAGGATGAACCATGTGCACGCCCCTCATCATCCCACAGATCTGTAGAAGAAGTTGCGGAGCTGCCGACAAGGCAGGATTAGAGAGGGAATTGGGAAGGATATACAGTATCTCACAAAAGTGTGTACACCTCTCACATTTTTGTAAATATTTGATTATCTTTTCTCATGTGATATAAAAAATATTTTAAAAATTGAAATTCACTACTACATAACTACTACAACAGGTTTTGGGAAGGAGGAAGCAAGTCAATAATTAAACCAATCATGGGCCAGCCAGGCCATATATTCAATATATCCGTAGGCCAGCCAGGCCATATATTCAATGTATCCCAGAGCTAAGCACACCTGAATCTCCTCAACTCTACATCAAGCCCTTACGTCACTGGTGTCAATCCGATTCCACTGAAGGCCTAGTACAGGGGTCTTCAACTCTAACCCTGAGGGCCTAGTACAGGGGTCTTCAACTCTAACCCTGAGGGCCTAGTACAGGGGTCTTCAACTCTAACCCTGAGGGCCTAGTACAGGGGTCTTCAACTCTAACCCTGAGGGCCTAGTACAGGGGTCTTCAACTCTAACCC
>JACXGM010026694.1:0-14774 GCA_016801145.1 Umbra pygmaea
AGCCGTACATATTTCATATAGCGGGACTTGGCACGTCTAGACTAGCTATCTAGCGGTTTCCAAGTTACCGCCTGTTAGGTTTCCAGAGGATCTTGCTCAGCTAACACATAAACACATGGAGTCAGATTTATAGATATTAAATATCTACGAGGCAACTAAGATCAATAAGATCATTCTCCACGCTTTCTATTAAGCTATTGACCTATTTAACTCAGTACATTGCACCTAAGGGAAAAGGAAATACATCATTTATTAATGTATTAATTTATTGTGCATATTAATGGTATTCTCTTAAATTTCCCCTAACTACACAGTGACAGGGAGGAAAATCCACAATGCTCCAACAACTCTCCTCTTGGTCTGGGCACATTATATAGAGAGGTGAAAACTACTAATAACACAAGGATGAAGCACATTGACTAATCAAGCTGATACAGAAGAACTACCTAACACGAACACCCAGGAGATCGGATTGCCCAGACCAAGAAGAGAGGCGTGGCTACAATAACACAGGGAATGTAATACACAGAATAAATCACAGGGGGGAGCTAGGAACCAATAAACAAGAAAACCAAATACTAGGAAAGGGCAAAAAAGTCACACAGAACAGAAATAACAGACACATCCTACCCATCTAGGACAGGATGTGACAGTTGTGGGATTTGCATAGCAAAGAGGTGTCAATGGGACTTTGAGGTTCACTGTATGTCCATTTTACCCACCAAACTATCGTTATTAAACTAAGACAAGGTAAACTCGGATTTGCATTCTATCACCCCTTTAAGATACAGATTGATAATATCATTAAAAAAGAATATGGATGACTTAACACTCTGTACAGATAGATAAATTGTTTTTCAACGACCAGACAGCCGGACGTTGGTATACCTCTGTATTCCTCAATAGTACCCTTTGTGCCCAATGCCAGGTCCGGTGGCCCTGGCGGATGTGGTTTTGCACGGAGGACACTGCCATGTCCTTCTCGTGAACTGGGAACAGGGAGGCTGGTATCCATACAAACACTCAAAAGGTGACATACCTGAAGCTGCAGTGGGCAGGCTGTTGTGGGCATATGCCACCCAGGGGAGCTGTGAGGACCAACTAGTTTGGTCAACCCGCTGAGGCCAGGCAGTGGAGGGTGGTTTCCATCTTCTGGTACCCGGAGGAGAGACTGACCGTGGCTCCAATGGTGTGGCAGAAGTCTTTTCACACTGCAGAGGTAAACTGTGGACCACGATCGGACACAACATTGGTGGGAAGGCTGTGGCGCTGGAAGACCGCTTTTACCAGCAGGTCAGCCATCTCTCTGGCAGAGGGGAGCTTGGGAAGAGGTAGGTAATGTGCAAATTTATATATCTATGTATTTCCACATCCATGAATTACAACTGTTTTTGTTAGTTTAAGTATTTATATTCTACATTTTAAATTGAGCCATGTAAATATATCATTGAACATGTTATATCCCTCATTATTTACCAGCTGTGTTATTTGGTTCAATTCTGACCCCTTCCTTTTCATTTCGTATTTAAGTGTATATTCTCCATGTCATTGTTACATGCACCCTGAAGAAGGCCTGCGAGCCTCAACGATTCAGTGTTTTTAGATTGCCATGCTATTTTATTAAATTCTTTTTTACATATTCCGTAGTTGAGTGCCCTGGATCCTTTTCAGAAGTGACATCTTCTTTTTTGGTTCTTATTAGGTAATGTGCAAACTTGGAAAACCGTTCCAAGGATAACTGTGTACCCGTCAGATGGTGGCAATCCCATGACGGGGAAAGATGAGACCAGGACGGCGCGCGATGGACAACGTATGGAGCTGACCAGAGCTGGGCTGATTGGAACCTTTGTTGAGGGCACTGACAGGAAAGGCCGACACATAAGACTTGACATCCTCCTTAATATTGGGCCACCAAAACCTTCTATTAATGAAGGCCATGGTATGAGAGATACCAGTATGGCAGGTCAGGTGAGACGAGTGAGCCCATTTCAGTACAGAGGGACTAGCGGTGTCATGCACAAAAGGAGGTTAGGAGATACGTTACCCGGACCGGGTTCCCTTCTGAGTGCTGAGTGGACCTCCTCTTCGAACCTCCACAAAGTAGCGCCAACAACACATTGGTCGGGTAGGATGGTGTCAGGTGGAGGGTGCTCGCTCACATCCTTGGAAAACACTCTAGAAAAAAAATGTAAGTTAGGTTTCCCAGTCTTTGATTCCCTGTCTGTAGGTGATAGTGAACAGGAATTTGTCAAAAAACAAAGCCCTCCTGGCTTGACGAGGGTTAAGCCGTTTGGCAGTCCAGACATACTCAAGGTTTTTATGATCTGTCCAAACCACAAATGGTCCAGCCAGTGACGCCACTCCTCTAACGCCACTTTGACTGCAAGCAACTCACGATTTCCCATGTCGTAATTCTGTTCAGCAGGAGACAGGCGACAAGACAAACACACACAAGGATGGATCTTACCATCAGCTGGAGAATGTTGGGACAGCACTGCTCCAATCCAGTGTCCGAGGCATCAACCTCCACTATGAATTGACAGGAAGGATCCAGTTGGGACAAGACGGGCAGACGTAAATAAAACGAAGCTTCAACTTACGGAAAGCCTGGTCCACTGCTGGGGTCCAAACGAAGGGTTAAGCCAGAGAGGTGAGAGCTGTCAAAGGTGTGGCCACCTGAACGTAGTTGCCAAAGCCAAGGAAACTTCACAAAAAATTACAGTTTTATATCTTTATGTTTGAACCCTAAAATGTGGCAAAAGGTCGAAATGTTCATGGGGGCCGAATACTTTCGCAAATCACTGTATGTTGTAGTTTTATTGACTCCAAGGGATAAGGAGAGCAAGAACTGATGAAATATACACACACATATATATATATACTTAGTGAGTATGAACAACAAGTATATAGCCTGTACTTACTATGCTCTATCGCAGCATAGAACGTGGCTAGACCGAAACAGAGCATATGCTTGACTCAAACTATACAGTAAATATTACTTACAATGCATAGTGGTAAGGACACTTTTAGTAATACGCATGATAATCCAGCAATCAGACCCAAACGAATGCGCAAATAAATTACCACGCTAGGCTACTGACAATCCCTCCCTTGGACGAACACGAACTAACGAACTCAATCTTCAAAACAGAATACTCAATGACCGACGTCGCTCTCTCAGTCTGTCCAGCTTTTATACATTCCACTACCTAGCTAAAGGTACACAGCTGAATTAGCTCTACACTAGATAGCTCTACACGAAACCAGCCTAAGCTAACCTAGCCCCTATGCTATCGAGGACAGACAGAGAGAGACATCACAGAACTTAAAGGAACATTCAGTATTTAAACTGAAAACTGCAATGCCATGCATTTGAATAAGGACAACACATATAAACAAGGAAATGACCAATGTATATAAATGAGTCCAGTTCTCAGTTCATGTACGCCAGCCCACCCCATCAAATAAACAGATTCACACACTTACACATATCCATATATTCAATAACCACATCCAATGACCAACACCTCTCACTAGTCTGGGCAGCTTATATGCTGACAGCTAAACTAACTAACAGATCACGGCTGTACGTAATCATGGACATTTTGCTATATTAACAGAAAACTACACTGCAATGTATTTGAATAAGGAGAACACAACTACAAACAAAAAATAACTACAACAATATAAATGAGTCCAGTTCTCAGTTAATGTACACCAGCCCACACTGGGCTGGGCATTACAGGGTGAAAATGCTTTGTTGATGGCAGAGGTCAGATGAGAATGGCTAGACTATTTCGAGCTGATCACACCGGGTGTCACTCCTGTCAGCTAAGAACAGAAACCTAAGGCTTCAATTTGCTAAAATGTTGCCTGGTCTGATGAGTCTCGATATTTGCTGCGACATTCAGACGGAAGGGTCAGAAGATGATGTAAACAACATGAAAGAATGGATCCATTTGACCTTGAATCAACGGTTCAATCTTTTGGTGGTGGTCAATGATGCCGGTAACGCGTTACTCTAATCTGACCACCTTTTTCAGTAACGAGTAATCTAACGCGTTACTATTTCCAAACCAGTAATCAGATTAAAGTTACTTATCCAAGTCCCTGTGCGTTACTGTCATTTTCCTTATTAAAAAATATATATTTTTGCTTTCTTCTTGCGTCTCCGGGAGTGAGTCACATTTTCAGCATCAGGACAGTCGGAGCCGGCGCTAGCTATGGGCAAGAACCGTTTCCCTAGCAGGACTTTTATGCCAGCAACACAAACTCAGATTTTCCTTTTCAAAATAATAGCGCTAGTCATTCAATATAATATTCATTGTTAATTAATTGCATAGATAGGTAGTGTGTCCATGTTCATGTGTTTCTAAAATTAGAGTATGTTGGATAAAACAGACTCTAGTAAAAGTTTTTCAAATGTAATCATGTTTTCACATGAGACACTGACAATATATTCAATAAAATTTTGTGTACAACGTATTTGTTACTCTTATTAATAAAAAGTTAAGAACATGTAAAAAAAAATCCTATCATATAGTCTTACTGTTTCTTTAAACACAGTACAATTGCATTTGGTTACAATTCACTAGCTTAAAAATGAATTAACAATGATTATTGCAGTGAATTAAAACAAGGCTATTATTTTGAACAGAAATACATTAAAAATAATGTATTAGTTACATTTATACACAATGTAGATTATAAATAGTAAGTTTTTCCATTACAGTGTTAACAGTTAAATATGTCAAGTCAGGAAAGACTGTCATTTATTTTATTCTTTATAAAAACATGTATTTTTTCAAAAAATAGATTTTAAGTTCAACTTAAAATGTCAGGAGATACATTGTTGATGTTTCTGTTAAAATTGCACTTCCAATAAAGTGAGTGTTGGTAATTTTTATGTTGAGGCGGTGGGGGTGTTGTCGGCAGCTGCTGAATGTAACTAATAAAGTAACTTGTAATCTAATTTAGTTATTTTTAAAATCAAGTAATCTGTAAAGTAACTAAGTTACTTTTTAAAGGAGTAATCAGTAATCAGTAATTAGATTACTTTTTCAAAGTAACTGTGGCAACACTGGTGGTGGTATAATGGTGTGGGGGATATTTTCTTTGCACACTTTGGACCCCTTGGTACCAATTGAGAATTGTTAAAATACCACAGTCTACATGATTATTGTTGCTGACCATGTCCATCCCTTTCTAATGGCTACTTCCAAAAGGATTTACCCGCCATGTCACAAAGCTCACGTGATCTCAAACTGCTTTCTTAAACATAACAATGAGTTAATTGTACTCAATTGGCCTCCACAGTCACCAGATCACAATCCAACCGAAAATCTTTGGGATGTGGTGGAATGAAAGATTTGCTGCTGACAGACAAATCTGCAGCAACTGGACTATACACTGATCAGCCATAACATTATAACCACCTGTCTAATATTGTGTAGGTCCCCTTTTTGCTGCCTAAACAGGAGCCTTATACGCAGCAAACTGCAATGCACTGTGTTCTGACACCTTTGTATCAGACCTGCCTTAACTTTTTCAGCAATTTGAGCTACAGTAGCTTGTCTGTTGGATCGGACCACACGAACCAGCCTTTGCTCCCCACGTTCATGAATGAGCCTTGGCCACCCAAGACCCTGTCGCTGGTTCACTGCTTTTCCTTTCTTGGACCAATTATGATAGGTACTGTCCAATGCTGACCGGGAACACCCCACAAGAACTACATTTTTGTGGATGCTCTGACCCTGTTGTTTAGCCCTCACAACTGGGCCCTTGTCAAAGTCTCTAAAATCCTTATGCTTGCCCATTCTTCTAACACATCTATTTTGAGGAAAAAATAAAGAAGCAGGAAAAATGTATTTGAAAAAAGTATTAGAATACTAACCAATGTTAGGATATTCAGATATGCAATTCATCCTTGCTCAAAATATCACAGTATATACTGTACAGAGCAAACGGAAAGTATTCACAGCGCTTCAATTTTCCACATTTTGTTATGTTACACAGTTATTCCGAAATGTATTAAATTAATTGTTTCCCTCAAAATTCTACAAACAATACCCCATAATGAAAATGTGAAAGAAGTGTGTTTGAAATCTTAGCAAAGTTATTAAAAATAATATACCATGGTACCAATAGTACATCCTTACAGTCAGGGATGGGCAGTATTTATGATACATGTACTGTATTTAAAATACGGATTTCAAATACAAAATAGAATTTTGTCATTTTTATTTGATAACCTGAATGACAATGGCTTAGTAGTTTGTAATAATCTAAAATACTTTGTGAGAAGTCTAAATGATGATCATAAAAATGCTTCCTCTGATTGGTGCCTATACCAAAATGAATTTTCTGTTAAACAAGACTGTGTGGGCACTATACATGTGCTTCTCAAAAAAATTATAATATCATGGAAAATGTCATTTATTTCTGTAATTTAATTAAAAAAGTGACATATCTTAAGTCTTTTTTGTTTCAATCTTGATTATTACGGCTTACAGCTCAGGGAAATAAAAAATACAGTATTTCAAAGTATTAGAATAAAGAATTTATAATACAGAAATGTGGACCTGAGAACAGCTCTAATCAGCAAATTAACTAAAAACATCTGCAAAGGTTTCCTGAGCCTTTAATCTCTCGGTCTGTTTCAGTACACACAACCACAAGCATAAGGAAGACTGATGACTTGACAGTTGTCCAGAAGACACAAGGACACCCTCTGCCCACGTTGCCAAAATGACTGGTAACTGGTTTGCTGACCATGGTATTACTGTGCTTGATTGGCCAGCTAACTCCATAGAGAATCTATGGGCTATTTTCAAGGGAAAAATGTGAGACACCAGACCTAACAATACAGATGAGCTGAAGGCTGCTATCAAAACATCTTGGGCTTCCATACCACCTCAGCAGTGCCACAGGCTCCATGCCATGCCGCATTGAAGCAGTTATTTATGCAAAAGGATCCCTGACCCAGTATTGAGTGTATGAATATGTTTCAGAAGGTCGAAATTTCTGTATTATAAATTATTTAATCTAATATTTTGAGATACTGGATTCTTTAAGTGGCGTTATCCCTGACCAGCATTAAAAAACGCTTTGCGCCGATTGTGACATACATTTCCTTTCGGGCAGACGTTTGCTCCCAAGCTAACGATGTCTCTATTCTAGGCGCAAAAACTCTCAGAGAACAACTCTCGGAGAGCAGCTCTCTGCTGCACTCAAAGTTAAAATTATTTCAACTTTGATCCCCGCCAACGCTGACCTCCCGAAACGCAACCAATGGCACTGCAGTATGTGTTGTCATCGTATACACAAAAATAAAAACAAGAAAGAGAATGTAATTTTATGTTTGTCAGAGTAGCCTGAACTACAATTTAACACTGAAATCATATGATGATATAGGTAAGAAGTCACTAAAATAATTTCAGTTAGAATAGAAACAACTACTAGCCTGTTAGCTAGCCTGCAAGCTAGCTACAATGCTACAGCTGTATCAGTATGCGTCCAACCTAGCGAAGAGCATAGTGTTGAACGCTGGCCATGGACAAGGCCCTTAAGCAGTAATCATCAAGGGTGAAACAAAAAAGGCTTTAAAAATATGTCATTTTATGTGTAATGAAGGGAGTCAGATTTGGAAGGTTGCCGGTTCGATTCAGACTCTGACAAATGTTGTTGTGTCTTTGGGCAAGATACTTAACTCTAAGTTGTTTTCCAGGGGGATGTACCTGTACTTTGGATAAAAGCATCTGCTAAATAACTACATTTACAAAATGTAAAATGTAGATAGGAGCATCAACTAAGTCAGTGTGAATGGATAGATCAAATAAGACAATAAATAGAAGGTTTGCAAAGTGATTCCATGGTCCCTTGTGAAAGTATTTTGAATATTTTCAAAATACAAAAATACAGTATTTTATTTTGATATATGGTGTGGCTGTATCTTTGCCCATCCCTGCCTACATTAAAGCATTGTGGTGGCAGTATCATGCTGTGGGCTTGTTTTTCAGCAGCAGGAACTGAGAGATTAATCAGGATTGAGGGAAAGATGAACGCAGCAATGTACAGAGACATCCTTGCTGAAAACCTGCTCCAGAGCACTCTGGACCTCAGACTGGGGTGAAGGTTCATCTTCCAACAGGACATTGATCCTAAGCACACAGCCAAGATATCAATGGAATGGCTACAGGACAACTCTGTGAATGTCCTTGAGTAGCCCAGCCAGAGCCTAGACTTGAAATTGATTGAACATCTCTAGAGAGATCTGAAAATGCCTGTTCATTGACGCTCCCAATCCAACGCGATGGAGCTTGAGGACCTGCAACTACAAATGAGAGAAACTGCCCAAAAAAAGGTGTGCCAAGCTTGTAGCATCATACTCAGAACGACTTGAGGCTGTAATTGCTGCCAAAGGTGCTTCATCAAAGTTTTGAGATGAGGCTGTGAATACTTATGTACATGTCTTTGATTTTTATTTTTAATAAATTTGCTAATAGTTTAAACACAATTCTTTCACATTGTAATTATAGGGTATTGGTTTTAGAATTCTAAAGGAAATAATGAATTTCATCCATTTCGGAAAAAGGGTGTAACATAAGAAAATGTGGAAAAAGTGAAGTGCTTTGAATACTTTCCGGATGAACTGTATGAACAATCAGAAAATAATACACATCCTTTAATAAACAATCTAATATCAAAATCCACGCCAGTTAGTGAGCAGCATCTTGGTTCCAGACCAACAACATCAACGTTATGGAGTGGCCATTCCAATCCACGGACCTTAATCCAATAGAAAACTTGTGGGGTGACATAAAAAATGCTGTTTCTGAGACAAAAACAAGAAATGCAGAGGAAATTTGGAATGTAGACCAATCGTCCTGGGCTGGAATACCTGTTCACAGGTGCCAGAAGTTGGTCTACTCCATGCAACACAGATTTGAAGCAGTTCTCAGAAATCATGGTTATACAACTAAAGATTAGTTTAGTGATTCACCGGATGGCTAAATCTTCAAGCATGTTTCAGTTTATACAGTAAATGATTTGTAAATGTTTTGAGTTTCCAAAGACAAATGCTGTCACAACCACCAGTGTTGAGTGCTGGAAGGATGAGGACCACATTGCAGGGAGGAGTGTTCTAGATGTTAATTTGAACACTTTAAGGAGGTACCATGATAGTTTAAGGCAGAGCTGCTAACTACACTGTTCCTGTAGCTGCACAACCACATACATAAAGCTATGATCCTCTTAACGTTGCATTGGATGCGGTTGCTTCATATTCATGTACGCCTGGCTCACAAGAGTGTATACATTATGTACGAAACATAAAGAGGTGAAGGCTCAATCGGTAATGCACACTTGCAGTGTCAAAGCAGCTCGTCTATAACAAATAAGATGCTTCTCTTTATATTCCCTACCAACACAAAACAGGACTAAAAAGTCACAATAGCATGCACCGACTGATCCGGAACTCCGGAACTAAATAGGCATCTTGATTACTCATCACGCACCAGTGTGGGTATTTACCCAGAGCACTATTCATGTGTAATGAGTAACCAAGTGCCTACCACACTCCCAGTATCCAGAGGTCAGCATGCTAAACCATAACACAATACAGTATAAATAACCACTAATATGCTTAAACGACATCTCTCGCACAACATGAACCTAGGGTTTAATAACACATTGGTACAGAGTCGACCGTTTTCTGGGATATGTTTTCATGCTAATCAAATGTGCCCAGTTTTAGTGCAAACTGATAATTACCTTATAACGCTAGTTGTGAGGGCATGGATGAGGTAAAAAATAAATTGCTATTTTATACCACTAACATGGATCTTGTGGGATCGCGGTGGGATCGCGGTAGCAGTATATTTAAATAACAATTACCAGATGACTGCTACCGCGAGATCCCGCAAGATCCCGTAAGATCCAGCGAGATCACGCAGAGAGGACAACATCTATAGCCTAGCAGCCAAGAGTAGCAGCCAAGTGTTTTTCAAATATACTTCTGATGTACTTACAAACTTTTCAATGCCTCGTTTTATAAGTACAGAACCTAGTTGTACTACTGTAAAAGTTTGGTAACATTCCCGGGATTATTAGTGGGGTTATTTACGAGATACTTGGTTCCATTAGCGCCTGCACTAAGTCATTTGTCTGATCACGCTAACTCAACCAATGTTATAACAAGGGAAAAAAGCTTAGGAGGGGTTGTTTGGCTCGAGGTCAAGGTGCCTAGGTTAATATTACTCCGAACCATCAATTTAACAAGAACTGTGCCTCACTATGTTCCTCGCAGTGGAAACTGACAGCTTAAATCTCTGCGATAGCTTTTTGTAGCCTTCCCCTAAACCATAATGTTGAACAATCTTTGTTTTCAGGTTATTTGAGAGTTGATTTGAGGCCCACTTCTTGCCACTCTTCAGAGGAGAGTCAGACAACAACAACTTGCAATTGGCCACCTTAAATACCTTTTCTTATGATTTGATGCACCTGTCTATGAAGTTTAGGGCTTAATGAGCTCACCAAACAAATTGTGTGTTCCAATTAATCAGTGCTAGGTAGTTACAGGTATTCAAATCAACAAAATGACAAGGGTGCCCAAATTTATGCACCTGTCCAATTTAATTTTGATGCATATTGCACATTTTCTGTTAATCCAATGAACCTCATTTCACTACCGAAATATTACTGTGTCCTTCAGTTATTTGATAGATCAAAATGAAATTGCTGATCCAAACACCCAATTATATATAAATTAAAATCATGGAAATAGTCAGGGTTGCCTAAACCTTTGCATACGACTGTAACCTGCCACGAAACATAAACAACTTCATATTTCATGACAAATGCAGACACTGCTATTTTTTAACAGCCTACTTCACTTTCCGTAAAGTAATAACATCTACATGTTTTGATTTGGAATAGACTGTGCAGTGTTCCCAATGCATTTACGTGTATGGAAATAAAATCTATTATAAGGACTGTGAGTTTTACTCACTTTTTTAAACACACTGCTTTTATTTTGAACACAACTGTAGATCGAGGATATGTCTGATACTCGTGAGGTATTGTTCCTATCAGGACGGTTGGAAGTACCTAATCTCCTTATGTTAGGGTACTATTGTTGATCTGCTGTCTACTACAACAAGTGTACTAAGTACTGGCATATTTTCTGTCTGAAAGAAGCACTACTTGCTAGCTGCAGTCTACTATGACAAGTGTACTAAGAAGTACTGGTATCTGTTCTGTCTGAAAGAAGGACTACTTGCTAGCTGCTGTCTGCTACTGCGAATATATGGACTCTAAGTTTGAAGCAAGAGACCATTTTGTTGGGTTTTCTCACCGTTGCTTGGCACACTTTGTTTGTAGGGGTTTACTGTTGCCCCAATAAATATTTCCACAACAACACCTGCAATCGACTCCAGCTTCATCTGTATTACAGTATCTGATAATCTTTTATTACTGTACTCTCTCACCTGGCTTCTTCTGCTTTTGTAGTATATCAATCTATGGAGAAACATATCTTTAGGCTTTGTATTCAAAAGTGTGGCAACTTAAGTGAACAGCCAAGAGACACTGACAAGTTAAACAATTATAAAATATTACAAATGCTACTTGGACACTGACAAGTTAAACAATTATAAAATATTACAAATGCTACTTGGAAATTGTATTTGATATTGTATTTTAACACACTGACATTCAATCTCAATTATGTATGGTGACATTGGCTTCGGTTTGGGAACTATCAGGTAAAAATAAAAAAAGTAATATTTAGTAGAGCTACACTATTTGGTAGCTCATAGGACTTTAAGTTAGTGAAAAGTGTTCTCCAGGCAGATCTGCCTTGGAGGCAGAAGTCATTTGATTGGTTGATTCAAAACTGAGTTTTGAATCAACATTAAGTTTAATTTTGATATATAATTACGATTTCTATATATAATATAGCACAGGATTACATTTTAACACTCCAGTGTGGTTAAGGTTAGGGTTAAGGTTAGGTGTAGATATGATTAAAAATTGAGAAAATTATGCTCATGTGCACATTTCCGATATCATGTGAGGTCCGCTCTCAGTTTTGAATCAACCAATCAAATGACTTCTGCCTTCAAGGCAGATCTGCCTGGAGAACAGTTTTCAATAACTAAAAGTCCTATGAGCTATTTGCTAGGTCTTTTGGTAAGTACTGCACCAACTCTCTGCGCACGTTTGTTTTGTCCCATTATTATTGTCCGATTTGCTCAAGTTTGTTCAGGTTAGTTGGACAACACTGGTGAACAACACTTTTTAAATTGTGCCACATATTTTCAATGGATTGAGAACAAGCCCACTGTAGTTTAACTTTGTTTCATGGAAACCTTTGAGCAATAATGTTAATTACCTTGGTCTCATCTGACCACAACACGGACGTCTTTCTGGCCTCACTCCAATACACCCCATTACATATTCAGGCAACATTATTCTGTATTTTATATTGTACAAATATTTCCCCATATCAAAAAGTGTCAGATTTTTAAAAATAATTTATCAAAACGTTAGAGAATTGGAGAATTAGAGAATTGGACAGGGAGAATAATATTTTTTTGTAAGAAACTGTGTATAATCTAACAAGTACCCTGTACATGGTCAAGACATGAGCAGTAGAGGGTAAGTTTTCAAACTGCTTGGTTTGTGCTCTACTCCATAATTATTTTATGAGTCTAAATCTCATATTTCTTTACAACTCTACTGGTTCAGCAAATAGGAAATGCACTGCATTTACAAAGAATAAAAGTAACAGGAAAAATATATATTAGCATTAATGTAAACTTAGGTATAGAAGTTAATTGTAAATTTAAATTGGCAAAGATATGTGTGGTAATTATCTACTAACATTACACATCAATACAATCTTTACATCATGGGAGAACTTACATTTATGAGAATGGTCGACCAGAGTGCTCACAAGTTCAAACTGTGATTTTGACAGAGATAGTATCATACTGTAGGCCACCTCCCACTCTGTGGATATATCTCAAGAAGTATTGGCAGAGAGCTATCAATGTTTATTTGCCCTGGCTCCGGTCAAAACCTTTGCGGAGGGCAGTTTTTTTTGGTAACATAAGGCAGTGACATTTTCATCAAATGGACTGCTGAGTCTCTGATGCAGTGGCATCTGTCCATCGGCTCTGTTTTCTTAATTATTCAATTGGTTGGAGCAGAAAAATACCGACTTCTTTAATTGAATTAAATATAAATAGCCTTATGCACGTACACAGACATTACATAAAAATAGCAATGTATGTAACTATTTTAATTATTTTATTTCTGATAATGCCATTTAAACAAAAACTGTATCTGCTTCTAAGGTTTTATCAATAACCAATCGCGGGTGTCTTTGATAAAACATTTCAGCTCTGCTTTTGTGTGCAACCACTGCTTAGTGTAGAGAAACATTATCCCATATAAAAGTTTTTTTAAATATTTTTAAAATATCAAGAAATACAGTTTTCACAGTAACAGTTCTCTGAAAAAGGCAAGCATAGCTTATCGTTCTCACCAAAAATACTACACAGTGTCCATATTAACCTGAAATTAACTTCTCTACACAATCAGTTATGAATCAGACTCTTTCCCTTGTATTGTTGTTGTACCTATCATTATATTTGTATTTTCTGTAAATTGCTGAGCCATACAAATGAGGCGTTCTATAGCCTCTTGTGTAAATTCTCACTCTAGCTGTCAATGCACAAACCATTCTCAATCTCACAGTAGTGGAGATTGCATCCAAGGCAAGTCGTACCAGCGCGGCGCAACAGAACGCTTTAAAATTGGTCAATGGAAATGGGTTATATACACTAGCCGTCCTTTATTAGCTTTGGCATTTATCCTTTCTTTCCAAACGTGTTAAAATACGCAAATTATGAGAATACATTTATAACGTCGAACTATATTTACAAGGTGTAATTTTTTGGTGATTAATTGTAATTAAAATCGATTGGCTGGAAGCAAATCTCTACTACAGGATTAATTCCAGCTCAGTGCTCTGACACCAACAGCTTGTGAGACTTTCACAGCGATCGAGAAGATGAAGAATCTGCATCATTATAAGACGTTTAAATTGAGAAGGCAGGTTGCTATAATGAATTTATTCAACTATTATTTATTGTTATGATGTTGGCTACATTGATTTATGCAGGCCTTATCAATTCTTAAACAGGGTTTGTCTTCAAGTGAAGATTTACGATTGAAACTTGAACGTTCAATGTAATCGTTCAGTTGAACGGACCTAACGATGAGCAATTTCTCGTCATGCTGTTTGCTTTACTGACTCAAATCATCAAAATGAACGACTCAGAAAGAAAAATCCGAGTCAGCAACAATAGTCATACTTCTTATCAGAGGCGTGTAAGGTTCAGGGAGGGCATTCCATGTGTTCAATACAGCCGTTGTTACGGTTTAAGTGGTTTTCGGATTAACTGGTGATCTTCCAGATGCGACGTAGGCGTGGCATGAGAAGCCCAGGCAGGGAATGAGACATGTAGATGACTGTTTCGATGCCTGTTATAAATAGGTCAAAATTATGATATGAGCATAGCCTATTACCGATGGTACAGATGTTGTACCACAAGTTAATCTGTGCGCGCTGCACTTTGCTAACAGCGGTCTTAACTCTGCGTTCGAGCTGCGGCGTTAATAAACAACTCAGACTGTTTAAATACACTTACTTACAACACATGAAACGGGACTGTGATGTGTCACAAATAAGAATTACAACATGAACA
>JACXGM010026696.1:0-14773 GCA_016801145.1 Umbra pygmaea
CTGTATCCTAGTGACAGAGCCAGTCCATGTATTAGCTGTATCCTAGTGACAGAGCCAGTCCATGTATTAGATGTATCCTAGTCTGCCTCCCTAACCACTGAGCCATCTGCGCCCCAAAACTCAAAACCTACTTATTATTGCAGTAGTCCAGTGGCAAGCAGGTATGGGCTTGATGATAAATTGATGATTATATTCAGGTGTGCTAGCTCTGGAATACATATAATACATGGCATGGCTGTGGTCTCCAGGAAAGGTTCCAGGATCACTGAGCTAGGGTAATGCATGTCATTGGTTAATATAACAACATAAGTGAGCTAGGGTAATGCATATCCTCGGTAATACTATAAAAACAGGTTCTGTTTAATCTTGCCTTCTCTGTGAGGGTGGATCTTGCTGGAGTCGTTTCCATGGCGAGGCGCTCCAGTAGATCGTGATGCAGACGCTGAGCCTTCTAGACAGAGAGACTCCATGTGAAAAGTGAACAGAAAGAAGCTGGAGAATGACTCAAATATAATGTGTGTGTGGGTGTGTGAGTGTGGGTGAGTGTGTGTGTCTCACCTGAGCTGAGGGGGGTGCGTCTTGCCCTCAGCATACGGTAGCTGCCAACCTCCAGGGACTGTGTCAGGTCCAGGTCGTGCAGGATCAGCAGATACCCCGACGACGTGGAGATCAGCATCTTGGAGCAGTCAGGGGTCAAACGCATCCGCATCAGGTAGCGTGTGTGGAAGAACTTCTTGTGTGGGCAGCCATCCTCTGTGACCCTACAGATAACCAAAGTCCATATCTGTTTAGTTAACCTTTAATTAGCAGGGTTAATGTTGACACCAAGTGTTTTTCTATAGATGACCCCTGCATAAGCACATCAAAATACATCTCATAAACCAGGGGACTGAGTACCGAATGCTGACTGGCTAAAAGCTGCAGTACGAGAGACCGTTTACCCCAGGTTCATCAGACAAAAATACTGAGTTTAGTAACATCAGAAATCTAAAGCTCATCTTTATTTATTTCAAGAACTTCTACCTACCTTAAAGACAAACAATTTTTAATACTATTATGAAAGTAGACTAATAGAACATTCAGTTGTGTAAACCCCTGTGTAAACCTATTGACACACCTGTTAGTGTCCCAGGTGATGACGTTGCCGTCGAAGCCTGAGGTGACGAGGAGCCGCGTGTTGGTGTCGTACTCAATGTTCTTGACCCAGCTGGCGTGGCCGTGCAGAGAGCAAACCTTGGAGTTGAGCTTCCTCAGGTCCCACAGCGCTATGGTGGTGTCATCAGAGCACGTGGCGAACAGACGGTTGTCCAGAAACCTGAGGCAGACAAAAACAGTTCTTTGTGGTAAGATGTCAAACAATAGTCATCAATGCTCTGGCCTGGGGTATTATGTAATAAAGACCGAAGGTCATTGATTTATTAGCCAGCAAGTGATTAGTCGATGTGACCAGTCATAAAGGCTTGTTATCAACAAAGCAAAATAATTCAGAAATCAAGAATTTGGGTAATGTTTTTTTTCTCTGTCTATTCACGATTACAGTACCTGATATTATTGACACAGTCTTCATGGGCTTCCACCAAGGTCTTTATGTGTTTAGAGGAAACAGGATCAAACAGAAGCACCTCTGTCTGCTCACAAGCCACGGTCAAGACTGACCTGCGGACCAGAAAAGCGATCAGTCGAAACCACAGACCTTCTGCTAAATCTATTTTATAACTGGATCCACTAATGTAATTGGGTATTTATAAGGATTGTAATTACTGATCATACACATTCGTTTGGCAATAAATAACTATAACTGTCACTCATTACTCTCTAAATCTGTATTCAACCAGCGTCAACAAACTCTTAAAGGTGAACACGTGACGTCCCCCCGTGCTGTCCTTACCCGTCGGGGGAGTACTCTAGATTGAACACTGCGCCGTGAGTCTGGGTAGTGAGGTTCACAGAGTCTGCTGCCGGACTCATGGAGGAATACAAGTTCGTCATTGCCCTAAAATTTTCCCTGGAAGGATCCACGAAGAGTCCCCTCCTAATAGTCCTATTGTGTAGCCAGGAGAACAGGCTGCTTGAGTTGCATCCAACCGAAACAGCCCCAGTAGTCGTGATGCCCCCTTGACCCAAGGCTCCTGGGACGTCCGGCTGAGACATTCGGCTGTCCGCCACAACTGCGGAATGCGAAATGCGTCTGTCCAGGGTAGGAGAATTCTCCCCTCGGCTATTCTGCGAATGCGGTGTCGGCGATTTGCCTTCATCGTCAGAGTCGTCTGTATCGCGATCCTCGTTAGAGCCCCTGCGGCTCGGCCTGTCCTGCGGCTCCTCTGCTTCCTCACTGTCGCTCTGGTGGTCAGAGCTCATTGTAGGACTGCCGCCAGTGGGTACGTACGCAGGCCCGTTTTTGGCACAGATAAAAGTGTCCGAGATAAACAACAAATTGTACAACTTCCGTATCCTAAACACACCTACCAACACCACTGGAGCGAAACCTCAGAAAACACGAGTAGAATTTCCCAAAAGTAAACAGAGGCAACCGCTAACTCATTTTCACACACAGGAACTGGAGCAAAATAAACGAAGTGCTGTGACGCATTTTCCGTTTCCTTCATATCTTCAGCGGAATCCAAATAAAACAACCAACTGAGTTTTATATTGACACCTAGTGGCCGGAAAGTAATTTGTTTGCTATATTCCAACGTTGTCTCCAAAATAGGCTACCATCACGTTAGCTTTCTCAATAAACATCGGAACATTCCAATACAACATGCATTGTCCAGTCCATGAATAATGTGCAGTCTATCTACATAACAAATAAGGACTGTCTTTTATGTTAGAGCTTCTATCTAATCACTGGACATGCTGACCCCCCCCCCCCCACCACCGATCTGTACAGCATCTTATTGTTTGTCACTTGCACAATAACCATTTGGACAGTTATGCCCAACTGTTACAATTCCATTCTTTTCGCCGTTCGCTTTACATACCAATTCAACTACTGCTCTAATTCTGAATTTTGTTGCACTACCTGTACATATACTTACATTATTTACTCTGAAGATTCAGCACCCTTTATTTTTGTTATTGTTTAAATTTTTATTGACTTGTGTAAATTATGTATAACTTTATGTCATCTTGCACCTTTGCGCTTTTGTCTTGGCAAGGTCACCGTTTCAAATGAGAAACTGTTCTTAACGTGCCCACCTGGTTAATTGGAATGAAAAATATCTTAATTTCCTATACTTTAAATCATAGTGTTTCTTTTTACTAACCCAATATCATTCATCTGGCATGGAGAGGATGGAAGAGAATTTAGGTTTGGCCTGTCATTTATCAGTGCACTGGGGGCCCACATAAATCAAAGTCGAGATTAGTATAGGCCCCTAGATAATAGCAAACAGGGTTCTGCGCAATGGGCCCCCGAGAAATGTATACGGGTCAATATCACTGTAGGGTGCCTTTTACCCTCACAATACTCACAAATTTTGATTTTAATTTACCATTCGCTTTATGTTATGTCATAAATAGTAGACACTCAAGTACTATAATAAATATATTATCTGAGCTCCCACACATTTTTTCGGAGCATAAACCATAAGATTTGTCCACCCTGTCATTGACATACATATTACTGTTAATTACATTTTCATTGCAATATTAAGGTGCAAATGATACTTTCTGAAAGGTATGGTGTCTCTTTCCTAAACAGAGTTATTTGTTTGCTTTCAAATAAGTAATACATGAAAGATTTTACGCAAACCATGTGTTTTTTTAAGAAACGTATACAATTCACACATGAATTTTTTCTTATTTGGAGAAAATGTTGATATTTGGATGCAGTTTTTTGTTTGCAAGTTATTGCCCCCACACCCAGGTATTAGATTATATCTACGTATGATTGAATTATTATTTTAAAATACCAAGATGACAGGGTGGACAAGCACACGACGGGGTGGACAAGCACACGATGGGGTGGACACATAAAGCAGAACACAAAAAGCATGACAAAATATGACAATGAACCATTTATTCAACTTCAAAAAATATATATAATTACATTTCAATCACATTGATATAACCCAAAAAACATTTTTTATGGCCTCTCTGGTTGAGAGGAAACAGGCAGGGAGTTCAAAAACTTGCCCGTTGTTTAAGCAAAATATAAACACAAATAAAGTAATAATATTAAACAAATGAAATAGCAATTACATTAAAGGTATCAACTTTTTTTATTTGTGGCCAAGAAATATTGAAGTAAATCAATTCTGTAAATTTGTAACATTTACGACATGTGTAACAACTTGCTCCAAACTGACATTTAGAGAAAAGAAAACACATTTGTTTTCAGAACACGATTTGGCCTTTCAGTTGACCCTTGCCTGAATGTATTCCAGTGTGGTGCTATTGGATTTTACATGAACTAAAAACCATTTCCTGCTGAAAATGCGTGTGAATGCTGAATAGTTAAATTGCTAAAGCTAAACTGGATTGATAGCTTAAATGTGTTGAAGTAGTCAGAATAATTGGAGAAATGGGAATGTTTTAATAATTGGACAAGTAGTAAAAATTAAATAAAGTAGAAGTATTAATACAAACCGAATTCCGGAAAGGTTTGGACGTTTTTTTCATTTAAATAAAATGAATGTTTAAACTGAGAAATCTTACAGTTTTATCCACTAAATAAGCTAATTTTAAAAAATTGACACGGGGCAAACAAATGGGTCAAAAGGCAAGAAATTTGGAAAGGAATCAGCTGGGAGAACATCTAGCAACAAATTAAGTTAATTGATATCAGATCTGTCTTAGAGAAGCAGAGTCTCTCAGAATTAAAGATGGTCAGAGTCTCTCCAATCTGTGAGTGTGTAAAAAGATTGTGAAATACTTGAAAAACAATGTACCTCAACATCAAATTGCAAAGGCTTTGCAAATATCATCATCTACATTGCATAACATCATCAAAAGATTCAGTGAAACTGGAGAAATCACTGTTCGTAAGGGACAAGGTCGAAGACCTTTATTGGAAGCCTGTGGTCTTTGGACCCTCAGATGAAACTGCATCACTCATCAGCATGATCGTGTCAATGACATTACTAAATGGGCCCAGGAAATACTTCCAGAAAACCACTGTCTGTAAACACAATTTGGCGTGCCATCTGCAGATGCGAACTAAAGCTCTATCATGCCAAAAGGAAGCCATATGTGAACATGGTCCAGAAGCGCCGTCGTGTCCTGTGGGCCAAGGCTCATTTAAAATGGCCAATTTCAAAGTGGAAAGGTGTTCTATGGTCCGACGAGTTCAAATTTGACATTCTTGTTAGAAAACACGGACACCGTGTCCTCCGGACTAAAGAGGAGGGAAACCTTCCATCGTGTTATCAGCGTTCAGTTAAAAAGCCAGCATCTCTGATGGTATGGGGGTACATAAGTGCATACGGTATGGGCAGCTTGCATGTTTTGGAAAGCACTATGAATGCTGAAAGGTATAGATGTTTTAAACATATGCTCCCCTCCAGACGATATCTATTGCAGGGAAGGCCTTGTGTATTTCAGCAGGACAATGCAAAACCACATACTGCACCTATTACAATAGCATGGCTTTGTTGTAGAAGAGTCTGGGTGCTGAATTGGCCTGCCTGCAGTCCAGATCTTTCATCTATCGAGAGCATTTGGTGCGTCATTATACAAAAAATAAGTCAAAGACAACCATGAACTCTCCAGCTGCTGGAAACCTATATTAAGGCAAGAATGGGACCAAATTCCAACACCAAAACTCCAGACACTTATAACCTCGATGCCCAGACAACTTCAAACTGTTGGTAAAAAGGAATCAAATTTAAAATGAGCTAATTTTGTGCATAAAGTTTTAAAATTTCTCAGTTTAAACATTTGTTCTTTTATTTATGTTCTATTGTGAATAAAATATTGGCTCATGTCCCAACTTTTCCGGAATTCGGGTTGTAGTAGTAGCAGTACTAATAGTATTAGTAGTAGTAACAGTAGTAGTATTATTATTAGTAGTAGAAGTATTATTATTATTATTAGAAGTAGTATTATTAATAGTAGTAGCAGTAGTGGCAGCAGTAGTACTGTAGTATTAGTAGTAGTAGTAGTATTAATAGCATTAGTAGTATTATTAAGGCCAATAACTTTACTAGAAATTGCAATATTAACAACAAATGAATGCTATGTCCACACTGTCGTGTGTGTCCACCCTATCGAGTCTAAGTGGCCGACAGGGTGGACATTTTGGAACAACAACAGGGTGGACATTTTGGAACAACAACAGGGTGGACATTTCGAGCTTCAAATAGCAAATTAGCTTACAACAAACTGTGACTAGCTAAATAGTTAGTCTAGTTGTTGAAGAGATTTTGGTAAAGGTAAACGTACATATTTTGAAAATATTGTATTTTGTTCACTTCCATTATATTTTATGCCAACAGGGTGGACATGTTAAGCTTAGGCAAAACAAGTAAACAAACTTATATGAAGGAAATTTGTCAGTTGGAATGTCAGCAGCTACTCACCTCAGCAGTTGAAATTCCAACCACTGAAGAGATAAAAAAATCTGTTGTCCTGATGTCATTAATGTAGATGGCCTTTTCTTAAAATGGAGATTCCGCAATACGACAGGGTGGACAACCATTCAAAGGACATGGACAAACTCTTGTTTGTTATTAAATAAAAAAAATTGTTTTATTACAAAATGATCAATACACTCAATTTGAGTAATATCTTATTTAACAAAACATTAATAGGTAAACTAAAATATATTTTTTTAATGATTTGACTATTTTACATTCATTCAAATTTTAATGAGCAGTGCCAGGGACATAGCAAAATAACATACATCCTCTTATACAAAACTAGCGAAAATCTTGAAAATGTATCTAAAAGAGCCAAGTAATGCTTCTGTTATGAATAAAATACTTAGTATAATATAACACACCCTTTCAGAGTCATTTGTATGTTAAGTTATCATGGTAAATTAGTTATTTATGTTCAGGACACCAAAAGGCACCCTACAGTGATATTGACCCATACAAATGTTTACATTGTGAACTGCATGTTCATTCTGCCCGTTGACAAAGAACCACTTCTTGCAGAACATTCATGTGGGGACTATTACTGGGAGAAGAGGAGCAATTAGGGTTAACTGCATTGTTTACAAACAGAACGACAGAGGTTTCAAACACTAGTCAGATGCACTAAATACTAGGCCACCACATTCTGTCCGCCGTGTCAGCCATTGGCTCCCCTACCTGAAGATAGGCTCAAACACACAGTCTGTCTACCTGCAGAGTTGATCAAGGAAATGTGAGAGAATCTCTCAACTCTTAATTAGAAAAAAATATATATCTTCGGTTGCTCATTTCAATCAGTATAATATGCAAAGCCGTTTTTAGAGTGCCGTTTTTTGCTTTGCATATTACACGCACAGGTGCCCACAATGATGTGACAACGCCTTTGTTCAGTGACATTGTGATGAAAGATGAACCCTCCGGCTAGGCCTGTCATTAAAAGCTGTCAACAATCTCCCCTTTACTTAGTGTTGTCCCACCCGCCCTGACACTAAAAATGGTTGTAGGGCATCTTTAAACCAAGCCATGTATTACAGTCCACCTTTAGTGTATGGATATTCTCAGAAAATGGCATGTTTTTGCAGAGAGCCTTCTCCAGAAAGACAAATAAATGCAGTACTGTAGGCTACACAAGACACAGTAAAAAGTGTTCATTCACTGCCGAGGGCAAATGAACTATAATTATAGTTTGCACTTTCTAGTGAAATCCAGAGAGTATGTGTGTGTGCGCACCCACACACATGATTTATGTCTAGAATCAGGAACATCAGTTCGGTGTACAGGTGGGCTTGCAGTACCAAGAGAAGAGCTGACATGTCACTCAGTGTGAGGTAATCCTGTTAAACACACACACACACACAGTTTACTGAGAGCAAACCGCTAAACCTTTTAGAAGCAAACCTCAAATAGTCAAGGATGTGGGCTGCCCTTCACCACCAAGCAGACCGTTCCCTGGAGCTCCACAGGCCCCGAGCCGCACCGTTGTCAGGAAGAGTCCGCAGCTCTTTGTGCTTCCTGGAGCTTCTCCTCCTCACTGTTGCTCTGCTGAGCCCAGTTCGCCTGGTATCACCTCATCCACAGTGTCTGGATTTCAAGCCTCCATTTAGGCCATCCTATGACCTGGAGTTCTGCACCACTTATGAACAGTTTGGCTGCTGTGACCAGAAGATGGATAACATTATCGCTGAGAGATACTGGGATATAATGGATTTACTGGATGTCCAAGGATATGAGTTGTGTGGAGATATGGTCAAGGACATTATGTGCCAGGTATTATAACTATCTTCTACCTATGTTTAATATTAAATACTGTAGCCCAGGTATCTTTACATTTTATCTCAGCATTATTAAAACAGTTAAGTCGATTGAGAACTGATTTTTTAAAATTGCAATGGAGACCTGGCAAAGTAAATGAATGACAGTGCAACAGCGACACAGAGTTAAACATATAATACTCAAAATACTAAAGAACAGGCTATTTACAATGAGTGTAAGTGAAGTCAGATTCAAGGTCTTCACTCACCAGCCACTTCATTAGGTATAGGCAGCAAGTGAATGCATTTAGGTATGTAGACATGGTCAAGACAATCTGCTGAAGTTTAAACCATGCATCAAAATGGGTAAGAAAGGGGATTTAAGTGACTTTGAACGTGGCACGGTTGTTGGTGTCAGGCGGCCTGGTTTGATTATTTCATAAATTTGCGATCTACTATGATTTTCCTGCACAACCATCTCTAGGGTTTGCAGAGAATGATCAGAAAAAGAGAAAGTGTCCAGTGAGTGGGAATTTTCTCTAGGCTAAAATTCCTTGTAGGTGGCAGAGGTCAGAGGAAAGTGGCCAGCATGGTTTAAACTGATAGAAATGCAACAGTAACTCAAATAACCACTCGTTACAACCAAGGTCTGCAGTCAGCTGGTGCCACTGTCAGCTAAGAACAGGAAATTGAGGCAGAAATTTGCACAGGCCCACCAAAACGGACAAAAGAAAATTGGAAAAATGTTGCCTGGTCTGAGTAGTCTTGCTTTGTGCTGTGACATTTAGATGGTATGTCAGAATTTGGTGAAAACTACATGAAAGCATGAATCCATCCCAACTTGCATCAATGGTTCAGGCTGGTGGTGGTGGTGTAATGGATACTTTCTTGACACATATTGGGCCCTGTAACATACACAGGTTGCAGAGAGTTACAGAGACAAATGCGAAGTTCAAATGAAACAAACTTGGAGTAGTGAACAGCACGAACCACCTAAATCTATTACCTCACACCACCACTCTGTGAATTCTACACACATTTCCTGCTCCCAGGCAGATTTATTTTTGATAGTGGAGTGTTTGTTGAAACCCATAATATGAGTGTACCGGAGAGATGACTGCTTTATGTTTGGGCAGAAGATTCAATATAGTCAGGACTGGTTTGGAGGTAAATCGGGAAAGCCAGAAGATTGGGAGGAAACAATCTTATCTGGACGGTGTTGAAAAACTGAGATGGCAAAAAGTGTTAAGAGGCCAAATCGGGGGAAGAGATTTTTGTTGTTCATGTTATAACCACAGTTGTTTTAAATGTGCTATAAAAATTAAGTTGACATTGACCATTGACCAAAATGAGAGCTTCTAAAAGTTTACTGGCCAATAGTAATAAAGTAATTGGAATGTGCTAGCCCTCCACTGAATGTTCATCTCTGGAGTAAAGGCCTACTGACTCTGGGGACCTTTCCTCCCCAAATGAACGAAGTAACAGCCTGATGAATTGAATTAAAAAAGACTTTGGCAGGAACAATGGGATAGACTGAAAAAAAGTAAAATATTCATTTTAACAGCATTAATCATTCCTATAAGTAAAAGAGGTCCATTACCCCACCTCTGAAAATTTGCCTTTATCTGAGTGAGAAGGGGGGCAAAATAACGAGCAAGTCACATTCACTCCAAGGAGGTTGCAAGGTTACGTACATAGAGCAGCAAGTCATCAGCACACAATGATAGCCTATGCTCAACGCCCTCCCGCAATACACCCTGGAAAGAGCTAGAGTCCTGCAACGCTACCGAAAGGGGCTCAATGGGAAAGAGTAATGGGGACAAAGGGCAACCCTGCCTGGTCCCATGTTCCAGGGAAATGTAGTCAGAGTGACTGTCACTGGTACAGATACTAGCCTTTGGGGATGCATACAAAAGTCAGATCAATAAGCTAAATTTGTTCCCAAATCTAAATTGTTGAACAACAGCAAATAGGTACAATTAATTGCATCCAGGTAGACTACAAGCATGAGGGAGAATGAAAACTTTTTGGAATAAATAATTTTGAACAAAGTCTGAAAATTAAAAAATGAAAGTCTACCCTTGTTAAAGCCAGACTGTTCCTCCAAAATCACCCCTGGAGAAACTACTGAAAGACACCTTGCTATCAACTTCGCAAGCACTTCCACATCAACATTAAGGAGGCTAAGGGTCCTGAATGAGGAACAGGAGGAGAGGTCCTTCCCCTTCTTCAGAAGAAGTGCTATTGACGCTTGTATTTGGGTTGGAGGCAACACACCAAGTTCCATTGAATCATTAAACATTAATAATAGTAGTGGCCAGCTGGATGTGAATTTTCTTAAAGAACCCAGTTGGAAATCCGTCTGGACTAGGATCTTTGCTGCTTTGTAAAGATTTGATAGCCTCAACCCAGGGCCGCCGACAGGAATCTGTGGGCCCGGGACAAACTCCACATTTAGAGCCCCCCGCTAAAAAAAATGACTGTGCAAAAAACAAAATTTGGGCCCCCCCTCAGGACTGGGCCCGGGACAACATTCCCGGTTGTCCCCCCCATCAGCAGCCCTGCCTCAACCACCTAGCATCAGCTGGGACTGTGGGGGTCTCTAAAAATTCAAAGTAAACATTGTGACATTATGCTCATCCAGAGTAAATAAAAAAAAATATGTTCCAATTTAAAAGTACATTGTATTTATTCCATATGTGAGTGGCAAAGAAACTAAAAGCAGATCTAGTCAAGATCTTAGGGATCTCAAGCGATAGCCACTTGGTCTGGTAGCCAGTCCATCTGAAAGTTAAAAGATAATAAAATGTGGTAGTTTCTGCATAAAGTGTGTGTTTTGGGTGTGTGGGGTTGTTTTTGGTGTCATACAGGAATGTTCTCCATATGCAGCCCACCTTTTCGATGCAGAGGACCCTCACACCCCAGTCAGAGAGCTGCCTGGTCTCTGCTCCAGCTACTGCACTGAGTTCATCTCCAAATGCAACTTTGTGGTCAAATACTTGACCGACAGGTGGGCGTCTCTCTGTGTGTGTATGTCTGTGTATAGATGTGAGTTTTAAAACTTCACATCTTTAGGAGATGAAAAGTGAAATGGAATACAAATCCACTGTCTATTTACTATAAATAAATATATGTTTTGTATTTGTATTTTGTTATACAGTGGCGCCCTGCAGGACGCCAGTGAGAAACATGGCTCAACGTTCTGCACCCTGGTCAAACTGTCAGACCAAGACTACTGTTACCCCAATGTACTGAAGAATTCTGACCTCAACGCTAAGCTGGGCAAGGTGGTGAAGGACCCCAGGGGCTGTCTGCAGCTCTGCCTGACAGAGGTGTTGATAGCACCTTCATTCTTGTTTAACTTTAGTGTGTTTGTATCTAGTGTTCATTTTCATGAATTCATTGACATGGAGCTCATTTATACATACTGATTGACTTGTTTGGGGGCATATTGTTACACTTAAGAAAATGCTCACACAAGCTCACCCCCTGATGATGATGATCAAACTGTGGTTGAATTTTAGGTCGCTAACAACCTGCGGAATCCCGTGCTAATGTTACACAGCGGAGACCACACCCACCGCATGTTCATTGCAGAGCAGATTGGGTTCGTTTGGGTGTACCTGAAGGATGGCAGCCGGCTCCAGAAGCCCTTTCTGAACCTTAGTGAAAAGGTTTGTAATAATGTATACAGGCTTTGTTTACACAGGCATCTTAATTTTGATTATTTGATTGGGCAGACGAATAGAATTGGGCTCACCGTGTAAATACAGCCATACGTTTCTTACTGGTACAGTAAGAAAAGGCCATGACAAATTCCAAGTGCCCTTCCAAGGGTGGGTATTAGAACCAGGCTTTGCATATCCTCAGTGTGAAGGGCAGTCGTCAGGAAGGCTAAAAGCGTTACAGTCAAAGTTGCCCTTGGAGACACTGTGCAGACAGCCAAGGTGGTTAATAAAAGCCATTATGGGAGAAGAAAAAAGCCATATTTCAAAATTAATAAGTTAATAAGTTAATAATTAATAAGTTAATATGTTAATATGTTAATAAGTTCATAAGTTAATAAGATATTAAGTTATTAAGTGAATAAGTGAATAAGTGAATAAGTGAATAAGTGAATAAGTTAAGTGAATAAGTTAATAAGTGAATAAGTTAATCATTAACAAGTTAATAAGTTAATAGTTAATAAGTTAATAAGTGAATAAGTTAATCATTAACAAGTTAATAAGTTAATAGTTAATAAGTTAATAAGTTAATAAGTTAATAAATTATTAAATTAATAAGTTAATATGTTAATACGTTAATACGTTAATACGTTAATACGTTAATACGTTAATACGTTAATAACTTAATACGTAATACGTTCATAAGTTCATAAGTTCATAAGTTATACGTTATTAAATTAATAAGTTAATATGTTAATATGTTAATACGTTAATACGTTAATACGTTAATAATTAATAAGTTAATAAGTTAATAATTAATAAGTTAATAAGTTCATAAGTTAATAAGATATTAAGTTATTAAGTTATTAGTTTATTAAGTGAATAAGTGAATAAGTGAATAATTAATAAGTTACTAAGTTAATAGTAAATAAGTTAATAAGTTAATTATTAATAAGTTCATAAGTTAATAATTAATAAGTTAATATCTTCATAAGTCAATAAGTTTGTAAGTTAATAAGTTATTAAGTTAATAATTTTGGCTAGAGGTTACCAGAAGGCATCTAGGAGAATCTGAGGTCAAGTGGAAGAATATTCCATTGTCAGTTGGGACTAAAATAGATAAGTGCAACTAATATACTTGCACATCATCTCAACCACATCTACCGTGTCCGCGTACAAAATACAAAACAAATACTTCCGACATGATTGGTTAAGGTTTTGACCACACCCTGATACTTTGATTTGATTGGGTAAGGTGCTGACCACACCCTGATACTTTTGATTTGATTCGGTAAGGTGCTAACCACACCCTGGCTGGGAGATGAGAGGGGTTTCCTTGGCCTTGCATTCCACCCTCGTTACCGGGACAATGGGCGCTTTTTCGTCTACTACTCCATCTTGGTCTACAGCAATGATGAAGTGACCCTGGAGAAGGTCCGCATCAGTGAGATGAAGGTCTGCCTCCATGATATGAACCTGGCTGATCCTTCTTCAGAGAGGTAAAGTATAGTTTGACAAATAAAATACATATAAGTCTTTAGATTGCTCTACCTAACTTTGCAACAGTAAGCAATGTTTTCTTTTAGTTTCATACCAAAGTATTAGACCAATTTGCTTCATGTGTTTCTAATTACTTCAGTATTTTCCATCACAACATTTGTGCAGGCATAACGGAACTGTCAATTATTAGCTATAATAGAAAAATGACAGCAGGTGCTCTGGACAGATGAGTCAAAATGGTAGCAGGTGCTCTGGACAGATGAGTCAAAATGGCAGCAGGTGCTCTGGATAAATGAATCAAAGTGTGAAATATGTGTCTGTAGCAGAAGGCAGTTGGTTGGCTGAAGTACAAGAATGAGTGTCTGCAGGCAACAGTGAAGCATGGTGAAGGGTTCTTGCAAGTTTGGGGCTGCATTTCTGCAAATGGAGTTGAGGATTTGGTCAGAATGAATGGTCTCCTCAATGCTGAGAAGTACAAGCAGATACTTATCCATCATTCAATACCATCAGGGAGGCATCTGATTGGCCCCAAATCTAATCTGCCGCATGACAACGACCCCAAACACAGAGCGAGGTAGATTCTTTCCCACAGAGACCCTGATCTCAACCCCATCAAGAATGACTGGGATTACACGAAGAGAGAACCACTGAGGCTGCCTAAATCCACAGAAGAACTGTGGTTGGTTCTCCAAGATGTTTGGGCCAATGTACCTGCTGAGTTCCTTGAAAAGATGTGTGCAGTGTACCTAGAATAATTTATGCTGTTTAGAAGGCAAAAGGTGGTGTGGTGGAAATTAAAAACACCAACATAGCCTTAGGGTAAGACCAAGGGACTCAAATTCTCAATTGCACAATTATATTTATTGACATGTTTGCAATCATGGAGAGTTGTTAACAGTTCAAAATCCAGAAACCTATGAGGTTACATACATACACATATACATATACAGTTGCAATCAAAATTATTCAACCGCCGTTCCAAATTGGGTTTATTGTCAAAATGTACAGACATTCAGCTTTTTGCAATTAAATTAAACAAAACCAATTGAAATAGCTTGAACGAATGCAGTGGTTTCCCCAAATCTAACTGAAAATGCTACTCATTATGACTCCAGTCTCAAAATTAAATTAAACAAAACCAATTGAAATAGCTTGAACGAATGCAGTGGTTTCCCCGAATCTAACTGAAAATGCTACTCATTATGACTCCAGTCTCAAAATTAAATTAAACAAAACCAATTGAAATAGCTTGAACGAATGCAGTGGTTTCCCCGAATCT
>JACXGM010026697.1:0-14774 GCA_016801145.1 Umbra pygmaea
CACCACCCCCACCACCACCAACACCACCACCACCACCACCCCCACCACCACCATTATACCACAATGAACTGCAATACAGTTTGTTACAAACATACAGAACAATACAAAATACAAAGTACACTACAATACCAATGCACTTATAGAAATGGAAGATTATTACTGAAGTATACATTGATTTTCTACTTTATGAATTCTTTAAAAACATATTCTATTCCTCTTTTTCTCAGAGTTCAAAACATCTGATAGTAAAGTAAGTGATTGTAAAGTTATGTTTTTTACTAGTTGTTCTACACACCCATGATTTCCACAGTCATTGTCTTTGTCTTCACATCCACCTTTATTTGCCCTACCTCTTGCCCTTTGTGGTGCCTAATCTTCAGGGTGAACGAAGCCACCAGTAACTTTGTCCCAGAGACCCTGGAGCCTGGTTACGACAACATGGATCACTACAGGGTTAACTTCAATGCACAGGAGAGGATTCTGAGCCAGCTGGACTTCAACAAAGGTACCATGGTCTCGTCTGAAATAACCTTTATTTACCTCGTATAGTGCACCACTTGTGACGATGTAGTCGATGCAGAGAGAATGGAGACAAATATAAAGTTGAAAAATAAATTAAACTGGTTCAACAATGACCTCAGGATGGCTACCCCGACGCCACCACTAGGCCACCCAGGGATGGGGTCCAACCCCAGGAACCCCCTTCAGAAGGGTGTCCCCAGCACCAATACCAGCCAGACATGGGCCATGGTCATGCAGGAGGAAACAGTGGGCACTGTACTGGTGGGAAGGGCGGCAGACTGGCTGACACGTTACCAGTTGAAATGGGTCCAGTAGGAATTCCATTAGTGTAGTGTTAAGTCCATGATGTTAAGTGGTTGGCTGGGCTGTGTAACCAATGGCAACGGTAAGGGAGAGACTGCTAGCCTGCTACCTAGCCTAGGCTGCGACACTGGTGGAGTAGTAGCCTCTAGCCTGCTACCGAGCCTAGGCTGCGACACTGCCACCCCCAGAAAACCATGGCAGTTTTCCCCCTTGTACCTACTGCTCATAGGGGGAGGGTAGCCAAATTTCCTCCTCTCTCTTCACATTTCTCCATTGCTACACCTACTTTTGACCAATTCCAAGCAGTGTCCTACACTGAACTATGAGACATTGTAAAGCACATGAAACCATCAACAGCCCCACACGATCCTATCCCTTCACAGATTATCAAAGATGCTTTTGATACTATTGGTCCTTCCATCCAATCTATTCTTAATGCCTGTCTTGCCACTGGCACTGTTCCTACATGTTTCATGCATGCGGTTGTCCAGCCTATGCTAAAGAAACATAATCTGGATGCAAAATGTCCTAAAAATTTCCGGCCTATATCT
Organism: Umbra pygmaea; assembly: GCA_016801145.1. Classification (NCBI taxonomy): domain Eukaryota; kingdom Metazoa; phylum Chordata; class Actinopteri; order Esociformes; family Umbridae; genus Umbra; species Umbra pygmaea. The sequence goes on from JACXGM010026697.1 coordinate 1,377, forward strand.
AAACTGCCATTTATCTCAAAATGTTTGGAGAAGGTGGTGTCAACACAGTTGCTTCCATACCTCAATTCGACAGAGATTTTAGAGCCATTTCAATCTGGTTTCAAAGCCCGTCACAGCACTGAGACAGCCCTGGTAAAGGTGACAAACGACCTGTTGCTCACCCTTGACTCAGGTGATGATGCCATTCTGGTCCTGTTGGATCTTAGTGCTGCATTTGATACTGTAGACCATGATAAAGTACTAGAGCGTCTTGAACAGTGGGTTAGCATTAAGGGTACAGCTTTAAACTGGTTTCACTCTTACCTCCACCAAAGATCTTCTTCAGTATCTATAGGCCAGTACTCTTCATCCTCTGCACCTGTGTCTTATGGTGTCCCCCAGGGATCCATTCTAGGTCCAGTACTTTTTTGTCTTTACATGCTCCCCCTAGGTATATGTTATATTTCATTCCATTTCTACGCAGATGACTCCCAGTTGTACATCCCACTTAAATCTAGCAACTCCATGCAATCTCTTTTTAGACTGTTTGAAGGAAATTAAAATCTGGGTGGCTAACAATTTCCTTAAATTAAATGATAGCAAAACTGAAGTTATTGTCTTTTGCCCTTCAACCCTCAAAAATTCCATTCCTGTTAACCTCGGTCCCCTTGCCCCCTATGTTAAATCCTATGCATGTAACTTGGGTGTTATTTTAGATTCCCATCTTAACCTGGAAAAACATATCATCTGTTGTAAAGACCAGTTTTTATCAATTAAGAATAATTTCTAAACTCAAGTCCGTTCTGTCTTACAATGATCTGGAAAAAGTCATCCATGCCTTTATAACCTCCCGCTTAGACTATTGTAATTCCCTCTACTTCGGTCTCCCTTTGACACTGGTGGCACGGCTCCAGATGGTCCAAAATGCAGCAGCTAGGCTGCTCACAAACACGAAAAAGTGTGAACACATTACACCTGTCCTAGCCTCCTTGCACTGGCTTCCAGTCCAGTCTAGGATACAATTTAAATTACTACTAATGGTTTTTAAAGGTCTTCACGCCCTGGCACCCAGCTACATAGCTGGCACCATTCATCCCCATGTAGCCCCCAGGTCCCTCAGATCCTCCGCCCAAGGTCTCCTCCATGTCCCACGGTCACGGCTTAAGGGGATAGAGCCTTCTCTGTTGCTGGCCCTCAGCTGTGGAACCAACTACCACCTGACATCAGAAATGCACCCTCAATCACAATATTCAAAACCAGGCTAAAAACTCACCTATATACATTAGCATTCCCTGTGTGTTAGCTGTCTTACCCTGTCATGTCTGTAATTATGTGTCCTGTGTTTCCATGTCATCTTAGCATATACTGATTGATTGATTGATTGAAGTTTATTTCGAGCAAAACAAGACATAACAATACATACATATATATTTATACATATAATAATAGTTGCTCGAAAGGGAGTGGAAAGAAGTATAACTTATTTACTCCCACCCCCAATTATTTCCCATACATTACCCCATATAGCCGCTGCCATAACAATTAAATAAATAATAATTTATTTGTTTTGATAATATTTATTTGAAATTATAGTTTCTTACCATTACATAATGCTATCTCAATAATCACTATAATGCTATAGGATAATCCTTTATATCTTAAACATTCAAATATGTACTAGTATCTATAATAATCATCTCAAACCTAACCATATATATATCACTGATCTTTAAGTGTAGTTATTTTATTTTATTATTTTGTAGCGAATAGGCCATGTACAGCACTTTGGTCAGTGCAAACTGTGTTTAAATGTGCTATAAAAATACATTTTACTTACTTACTTACTTACTCTCTCGACTCCCAGCCATTGGCCCCATCGTAGTAGCCTATCTGGGCTAGCCTGATGTACAGGGAATCGCCTCCACTCTTGTATTCCAGCGCCATGTTTCTTTTCTTTAGTCTTCATTGTCTCCTATTACATTGGTCAGTCATTCTGTGACGATGTAGCCGATGCAGCGAGAATGGAGACAGTCTTAAAGTAATAAATTAAACTGAATAATAATAAATTAAACTAGTTTAATCTGTTGAATCACTTTAGAAAATAAAAGGGCTATGATTAGCCAAACACTATGATAGAATACTGCAGTGAATTTACAACACATATCACATTAGAACAATGACCAGAATCTAAATACATGCAGTAATGAGTTGATAGGAACCAGCTATGCATATTTGACTGACAGACATAAGCAAAGGATATAAGACAGTTGGATAGCAACAGACATAAATAATCAAGTGAGCTGTAGAATTGTCCAGGATAAACAGTACATGAAACAAAATGGAGTCGCCGGGATACTCCAGCTCACATGTAGGGGGCGACCATGACACCACTACAATAAGCCAGCTCAATATTAATACATATTTAAATTATTATTGTTTTGTGTGTGCTAATAATTGTTATAATACAACTACAGAAAACACATCCCCTAAGTGCAGGCACCAACACTGGTCAACATCAGCAGTGTAAGAAGAATATGTTAACTATAACTGGTTTTATTTACTCTGTTCAATGTAGAGGATGAAGAAGAGGAAGTGGGTGGGGAGGAAGAGGAGGAACATCTTGAAGAGATGGAAATAGATTCAGAACAAGAATGTGAACCACATCAGTATCTGGAATTAAATCCACCTCTACAACCCACTGCAGTTCCAGAGCCTGTGGTAATGCCAGCATTGGTGCAAAGCCCAAGGTCTGTTCTAGAGCCTAAACCCCTTTCAGAACCAGTTCTAGAGCCTAAACCCCTTTCAGAACCAGTTCTAGAGCCTGTGGAATTTGTAGAGCCAGAAATGGAGCCGGTAGAGCCGATGGTAGTTCTGGAGCCAGTAGCAGTTCTAGAACCAGTGGATGTTCTAGAATCTATGGATTTTCTAGAACCGATGGGTGTTCTAGAAGCAGTAGGTGTTCAAGAACTGGAGCCTGTGTTGGCGTTGATTACAGTAGAAGAGGATTTGCGACTGGATGACCTAACAGAGGAACTCGATGGTCAGGCAGAGAGGACTAATGTAGGCCTACAGAAAGAAAGGTTCCATACCCAAGAGGGATTGACCACACAGGTACAGTAAATGACATTTGTTTTCTAATTCAATTTGTTTTAACAATGATGCTCGTTGCAACAAGTTACAGATATTTTACTTGATTTTCTCATTGAAAGAAAAGTGAATTATATTTTTTTTCTGAGAGACAACAGAAGCAGATTAAACAGATTATAAATGTCCCAGTGTCACACTGATAGTCTGTCCTGTAGTGAATGTCCAAGTGTCACCGTTGTATTCTGTCTTGCAGTAAATATCCCAATGTCACTTTGATATTCTGTCTAATAGTGAATGTCCAAGTGTCACCCTGAAAGTCTATCTTGCAGTGAATGTCCAAGTGTCACCTTGATATTTTGTCTTGTAGTGAATGTCCAAGTGTCACCCTGGTATTATGTCTTGTAGTGAATGTCCAAGTGTCACCTTGGTAATCTGTTTTGTAATGACTGTCCCAGTGTCACACTGAAATTCTGTCTAGTAGTGAATGTCCAAGTGTCACTCTGGTATTCTGTTTTGTAGTGAATGTCCCAGTGTCACACTGAAATTCTGTCTAGTTTTGAATGTCACTCTGGTATTCTGTTTTGTAGTGAATGTCCCAGTGTAACACTGATAGTCTGTCTTGTAGTGATTGTCCAAGTGTCCTCCTGATATTTTGTCTTGTAGTGAATGTCCAAGTGTCACCCTGGTATTCTGTCTTGTAGTGATTGTCCAAGTGTCACCCTGGTATTCTGTCTTGCAGTAAATGTCCCAATGTCACTTTGATATTCTGTCTAGTAGTGAATGTCCAAGTGTCACCCTGAAAGTCTATCTTGCAGTGAATGTCCAAGTGTCACCTTGATATTTTGTCTTGTAGTGAATGTCCAAGTGTCACCCTGGTATTATGTCTTGTAGTGAATGTCCAAGTGTCACCTTGGTAATCTGTTTTGTAGTGACTGTCCCAGTGTCACACTGAAATTCTGTCTAGTAGTGAATGTCCAAGTGTCACTCTGGTATTCTGTTTTGTAGTGAATGTCCCAGTGTCACAGTGAAATTCTGTCTAGTTTTGAATGTCACTCTGGTATTCTGTTTTGTATTGAATGTCCCAGTGTAACACTGATAGTCTGTCTTGTAGTGATTGTCCAAGTGTCCTCCTGATATTTTGTCTTGTAGTGAATGTCCAAGTGTCACCCTGGTATTCTGTCTTGTAGTGAATGTCCAAATGTCACCCTGGTATTCGGTCTTGTAGTTATTGTCACAGTGTCACCCAGAAAGTCTGTCCTGTATTGAATGTCCAATTGTCACCCTGATATTCTGTCTTTTAATGAATGTCCCAGTGTCATACTGATACTGAGTCTTGTAGTGAATGTCCCAGTTTCATCCTGATAGTGAGTCTTGTAGTGAATGTCCCAGTATAACCCTAATATTCTGTCTTGTAGTGATTGTACCAGTGTTACCCAGAAAGTCTGTCCTGTAGTGAATGTCCAATTTTCACCTTGATATTCTGTCTTGTAGTGAATGTCCCAGTGTCATCTTGATACTGAGTCTTGTAGTGAATGTCCCAGTATAACCCTGATATTCTGTCTTGTAGTGAATGTTCCAGTGTCATCCTGACAGTGAGTCTTGTAGTGATTGTCTCAGTGTCATCCTGATAGTCAGTCTTGTAGTGATTGTCTCAATGTCATCCTGATATTCTGTCTTGTAGTGAATGTCCCAGTATCACCCTGATATTCTGTCTTGTAGTGAATATCCCAGTATCACCCTGATATTCTGTCTTGTAGTGAATGTACCAGTGTCATCCTGATAGTGAGTCTTTTAGTGATTGTACCAGTCATCCTGATAGTGTGTCTTGTAGTGATTGTACCAGCCATGTCCCAATGTTCCAGCCATGCACTATATAGGGCCCACAATGACCTCCCACGGTGTCCCTCAAAACCACAGCTGTGTGCTGAAGGTACCCTGGAGCTCCAGGACCTGCTGGCCAGTGAAGACTTTGGACTTTAATACAATTGGTACAACCATGACAGGGCAGTGGTTAGCCCCAAATGAGGGTGGTCAAGAGCCACTGAAGGTTTCTGATAATAATATCATGTCTTAACTTCTTGTGACCATGAAAACAACACACCAAAGTTCAGTTTGCTACAATATAATCGGCCAATCAACAACCAGATACTCATCCACCGCTTTTTCTCCTTACATTCTCATCGTCATCTTTCTCCAGCCTGTCGCCACCTGTTTCAGTGTCCTTCCCATTTGTTCTGTGCTGGTGAATGCTCCTCTCATTTCCTTAGCCTTTCTGTTATGATCAGGTTTTTTCCCCACAACTTTGTTTAATTTTCTGCCCTTTTACATGTCTGCATCCATCTCTCTTTAGACAGTCACCCTGTTCATCTTCTTCTTGGCCTTGGCGATCATGTTCCAGAGGCTGTGGGCCCACATCAAGTCTCTTGCTTGTATATAGCAGGGTCCAGCAGCAACGATCTCAATACAGCGGTTTACTGATCCTAAGGTACTAATCTGATCTCATTAGAGTGGTTTACTGATCCTAAGGTACTAATCTGATCTCATTAGAGTGGTTTACTGATCCTAAGGTACTAATCTGATCTCAATATATCATTTCACTAATCCTAAAGTACTAATCTTATCTCAATACAGCATGTTTAAGAATCCTAAGGTACTAATCTGATCTCATTACACCGGTTTACTGATCCTAAGGTACTAATCTGATCTCATTACAGTGGTTTACTGATCCTAAAGTACTACTCTGATCTCAATACAGTGGTTTACTGATCCTAAAATACTAATCTGATCTCAATACAGTGGTTTACTGATCCTAAGGTACTAATCTGATCTCAATACAGTGGTTAACTGATCCTAAGGTACTAATCTGATCTCAATACAGTGGTTTACTGATCCTAAGGTACTAATCTGATCTCATTACAGTGGTTTACTGATCCTAAGGTACTAATCTGATCTCAATACAGTGGTTTACTGATCCTAAAGTACTAATCTGATCTCATTACAGTGGTTTACTGATCTTAAAGTACTAATCTGATCTCATTACAGTGGTTTACTGATCCTAAGGTACTAATCTGATCTCAATACAGTGGTTTACTGATCCTAAGGTACTAATCTGATCTCAATACAGCAGGTTTACTGATCCTAAGGTACTAATCTGATCTCAATACAGCAGGTTTACTGATCCTAAGGTACTAATCTGATCTCAATACAGCAGGTTTACTGATCCTAAGGTTCTAATCTGATCTCATTAGAGCGGTTTACTGATCCTAAGGTACTAATCTGATCTCAATACAGCAGGTTTACGGATCCTAAGGTACTAATCTGATCTCAATACAGCAGGTTTACTGATCCTAAGGTACTAATCTGATCTCATTAGAGCGGTTTACTGATCCTAAGGTACTAATCTGATCTCAATACAGCGGGTTTACGGATCCTAAGGTACTAATCTGATCTCAATACAGCAGGTTTACTGATCCTAAGGTTCTAATCTGATCTCATTAGAGCGGTTTACTGATCCTAAGGTACTAATCTGATCTCAATACAGCGGGTTTACGGATCCTAAGGTACTAATCTGATCTCAATACAGCAGGTTTACGGATCCTAAGGTACTAATCTGATCTTAATACAACAGAGGCCTATACTATGGAGCAGGATTTGGGGTTAGCGATCTAACTTCAGGTTGAACGCTGGGTTTTCAGCGTCACGACGGTGCACATCTAATTTATGCTGCACATCTAACCTACTCCAGAGCAGGTTAAAGTTGAGATAACAGATCAACATGAATAAAAGCACTGCTTACTGACCAATCAATTTTCGATTGAAATGGCGTCACCGTTCTTAGGATATCCCATGGAGCTCGGTGCACGGATAGTGACAGAAAACAAGAATATTCAGAGTGTCAAAACTCTGTTGGCTTTCTCCGATGAGTATCTCTATGAAAGCTATAGATTCTCAGTGGATGGACTTATGTATCTTTGTTTGCTCATTGAGCAGTATTTTGCTTATAAAGTAAGCAAAAACACCATCTGCAGTGCAGTTCACAAGGTGTTTTCTCTAACAGAGCTAATTGATACATTTGTTGTGTTCCTACACCACCTGCCAACACAGTCTATTAAAGTGGGATTTTATGAAATAGCAGTTAGACAATAACTTATAATGACTACTTCATAAATAAATCATGTAGACCCTATGACGTTTACTGTTGTATATTAACTTACATTGACTACTTCATCCATAAATACTGTAGTATTTATTACAAAATCATAAATGCTGATTTAAAATAAAAATAAACATAAAATGTTAAGTAGCTACTCAATTTCTATGACTCCAGCCTAGATCTTAAATGCCGCGGTTCGAACTCCGTTATCAACACATCAACACAACACTCTTTTTTAAATTGTATTGGATGTCATTTTCAGCCTCGTAATCTGAACAAACAGCAAGCCGCTGAAGGAACCCAGCACTACTTGAGCTGAAAACAACCAGATCATCCGCATTCATTAGGTGATTTACACACTTATCTCCAATCATACACCCAGAGTTACAAACATTCAACTGTGAAATGTTGTTGTATGTGGCGCTACGCTAAAGTTTAGTGACAACGCTATAAAAGACTGTTGCGGTGCTTGCGTCACTCCCTAACCCTCCTACCAGTTCATATGGCCACTTGACCGGTGCGAATGCAAATAGTAAAACCGGTTTTGGGGGAGAGTAGTTAGTAGAACTGTTTAGAAGTGGACTGTTCCTATAACTACGTTCCTGTAACTACTTGGTCGGAAAGCGGCTATAGACACACATAGACACACAGACAATGCACACACCTACTTCCATACACAGTCACACACATGGGGCCTATCTTACACCCAGCGCAATTGACTTTTTACACCAACGCATGTATCATTCCTATCTTGCACTAGGCCTGGAAAACTCGATTCATTTTAAGGATTCAGGTTATTCTGAGTCACTCACTTAACTGACCCGAGTCACTTAAAGTACATTTATACACCAAACCTACAGTAAGCCTAGCTAGGCTACGTGCAGAACAGTGTATATTATTTTAAACAAGGTAGCCGGCGGATTCATGCGACTGACTGACTCACGCAAGAACTCATGTGTGATCGACAACTCACGAGTCCTCCACAACTCACGAGTCCTCCCCAACTCACGAGTCCTCCCCAACTCACGAGTCCTCCACAACTAACGAGTCCTACACAACTCATGAGTCCTCCACAACTCACAAGTCCTCCACAATTCATGAGTCCTCCACAACTCACGAGTCCTCCACAACTCATGAGTCCTCCACAACTCACGAGTCCTCCACAACTCACGAGTCCTCCACAACTCATGAGTCCTCCACAACTCACGAGTCCTCCACAACTCATGAGTCCCATGGTCTGCGAGTCTGCAATGTTTCCGGCTCTGAGTCTGCGGATTGTAAGTTCCTATAACCGGTTTCGGACTGTCGCTCTGCTCACTCGGTTGCTTAAGTTGACTTGTGTTTGCCTATGAAATTGTAAGTTATTAAGCTTTTTGCAGCTAAGATGGCTAGGACTACTAGTAACTAATGTTACAAGAGTTTAGTTTGTGGCACTTTTATCATTTTAGATCGAATTTTATTAGGACTCAACTGATCCGGGTTAATGATACTAAAGACTTGCGACTCATGAGTTATTTTAAAGAATCGGGTGAAAGATCGGAGTGAGTCACGACTCACACAGGTTTATCTTGCACCCGACGCATATGGGACTTTTCCTTCCACAGATGTGCATTGGTAAATCAGGGAATGAACTTGCGTTCGTTGGGTGTTTCAGCGAAAAGAATAGGGGTGTTACGGCGCAAACGTTCCCTGGTGCTATCTTGCAGTTCCCGAAAACTATTCTGCCACTGAACAGGAATAACCTAATTAAAAGTCAGTGGCGTGTTTTTCAGATGCTATTTTAAGGGCGCATGGTTGGCCATACTGTAGCGTGTGCACAACACGCATACCCTTTATTGCTCCTCTCATCTACAAAAATGCAGCAGTTCCCATTATTGCAATACATAATTAGAAGGAAAATATTACCACAGGAGGGAAATCATTGTTTGTATCCGAAGAGTGGAAAAAATAGGCATACATCTAGTGTTCACATTTACCCAAATTATTCAGAATGAATTATTCGCACTGATAAACATCAACTGCAAGGGAACCCATTCAATCAACATACAAGTCATTTGCGATGCTAATAGTAAAATCACCCATGTCTTCGTGAATTACCCTGGCTCAAGCCACGACTCATTTATGGCAAACTCTGCTATATTAGATGGTAATCCCCCCTTGGATGGGTGGCTGTGAAGCGGACAACGCTATCTGTTAACCCTTTAGTGTCCTTGCTGCAAAAATCCCCATTGTGTGCTACCAAACGGTTGAGTCGAACATTAAAGTGTTAAAGACATGGCTGAGGATGACACCATTTGATGCCAGCAATAGTGCGTGAAATGCTGTTTAATTGAAAACATAAACAAACACGCAGCGTAGCCTAATTGAACGAACATTAGGCACACAGAAACTGCGTGTCAGGAGTTTGGATAGGACAGGAGGCACTTTACACTACTCTAGTCGTAGCATTCTTGGTGGCTTGTTTTGTTTCTCACAACATGTCCATAAATCATGGATGTGTTGATGACATAAATTAGGAAATATTAGAGGACGGATCCATGTATGAGACGTGATGTTGAAATGCATGTGTCGTTGCTTGCCACTTAACCGAAATGCCTTAGAGCTTATTTGACAGAATAGTGAGGCAAGGAAAGTAATCTCGCTCTGTTGGATTACATTGCAAATATATTACCATACATTCATAACCTTGTGATTTAGTGAGAGTGAGCCCAAAACATCGTAAAGTATGTCTTTTGGCATTTCTTTATTTACATTTTGTAAAAAAGAAAAATCAATAACCCACCGTTATAATAGCAATCCACCATGGAACATGCGCGCATGCTCTTAAAGGGAATGTGAGATGACGCTCTGATTGGTTTATTGCACGTTACGCCCAAACCACACCTATGACTAATTAAGCTACTTCAGACCTACCCATTTTAGATGTGTTTCGGGCGCAAGAGTCATTTATCCCGCCGGTAAAATAGCACCCGGGACCCTCCCACAATGTCACTTGCGTTTCGCGTTTGATACTTGCGTTTCAGATTGTTAAAATAGGGCCCATAGACACACATAGACACACAGAAAATGCACACACTTCCATACAGAGTCAATCACCAGAATCCCATTCACTTCGGTGATGCACGGCAGCCATTTTGTGCCTGAACACTCACCACACATCAAATATCAGCTGGAGAAGTGAGTAGTTAGATATGCCAATTAGGAATGTGGGGGATTATTAGGCAGCCATGATTGAAATGTGGCCTTGTTGGGAATTTGGCAATGACAGCGGGGTTAACACCTCTACTCTTACGAATAGTGCAATGGGATCTTTAGTGACCACAGTGAATCAGCAAACCCGTTTAACATCCCATCGTAAAGACGGCACCCTACACAGAGCAGATGTCCACATCACTGCTCTGGGGCATTGGGAATGATCTTTAGACCAGAGGGAAGGGTGCCCCCTACTGGCCTTCTAACACCACTTCCAGCAGCATTGGTCTCCCATCAAGGAACTAACCAGGCCCGACACTCGTTAGATTTTTAAATCATCTGTCCATCTCCTTCCTCCTCCAGATTGAGTCTGGGACCTCCAGAGATGTCCTCTCCACTACTTTGTCGTTCTCCACTGGGGGGGGGGGCCTTGTCTGATGTCCCTGTTTGCATGGCTCAGTGTTCTTTCCAAGAACTGAAGATGTAGGAACCGGAGAAAGGACTGCACCCATAGAAACCACCCCATGGACATCCAGGCATGATTCGGCAGCGGTTTCTGACTTGAATTCAAATAGGGTCCGACACTCATGCTGGGTCTGTTTACATTAAGGTGCAAGAGCTTCACAAAACCATCAAGGTGCTGTAAGAGGAGAAGCAGCTTTAGAGCTAGTGTTCTGTAAGAGCAGGGGCTCAAACAGTAGAACACCTGAGTTGCCGGGTCTCTGCTCCATTGACCTCCTGCTCAAGTTAAGCACTGTTTTTATATATACACATTTAGGTTGGGACATAGTTTTCATAATTTTGGCTTGGTACGGTAACACAATGGAATAACAATGAAACAACTGAGATGCAGTGGAAGTGCAGACCTTTAGCTTTGATTTAAGGGGTTGAACAAAAATATTGTATAAAACGTTTAGGAATTGCAACTATTTTCATACACAGTCCCCTTATATCAGAGGCTCAAATGTATTTGGACAAATTAATACAATCATGAATAAAATGTTCATTTTTAATACTTTGTTGAGAATCCTTTGCAGGCAATATCTGGTTGAAGTCTGGAATGCATGGATATCACCAAATGCTGGGTTTCCTCCTTTGTGATGCTTTTCCAGGCCTTTACTGCAGCTGTCTTCGTTTGTTGTTTGTTCATGGGCCTTTGTGCCTTAGGTTTTGTCTTCAGCAAGTGAAAGGTATGCTTGATCAGGTTAAGATCAGGTGATTGTCTCGGCCATTGCAGAATATTCCACTTCTTTGCCTTAAAAAACTCCTGGGTTGCTTTCGCAGTATGTTTTGCATCATTGTCCATCTGTAGAGTGAAGTGCCGTCCAATCAACTTTACTGAATCAGGCTGAATCTGAGCAGATAATATATCCCTATAGACTTTAAAATTAATCTGGCTGCTTCTGTCTTTTGTCACAACATCAATAAACACTAGTGACCCAGTGCCAATGAAAGCAATGCATGCCCACACTGCCTCCAACGTGTTTTACAGATTATGTGGCATGCTTCAAATCATGAGTCGTTCCAAGCCTTCTCCATACTTTTTTCCTCCCATCATTCTGGTACAGGTTGATCTTAGTTTCATCGGTCCAAAAATGCTGTTCCAGAACTGGGCTGGCTTTTGTAGATGTTGTCTGGCAAAGTCTAATCTGGCCTTTCTATTCTTGAGGATTATGAATGTTTTGCACCTTGTGGTGAACCCTCTGTATTTGCTCATGTGAACTCATCTCTTATTGGTAGTCTTGGATAATGATATGCCTACCTCCTGGAGAGTGTTCTTCAGTCAGCTGGATGTTGTGACGTGGTCTTTCTTTACCATGGGAAGGATCCTACGATCATCCACCAATGTTGTTTTTTGTGGACTTCCAGGTCTTTTTGCGTTGCAGAGCTCACCGGTGCATTTGTTTTTCAGATTGTACCTTCCTTCAATTTGGATGTGAATACCCTCAATTTAAAGATGAAAGACTGCACTTTAAGCTATATTCATTGTTTAATTGTAAATTTAATATATTTTTATAAAAAGCCAAAATAACGAAACTTGTGTCAGTGTCCAATTAATTTTGGACCTAAATGTAATTGTTGTTGTTGATTATGATGAGGATTACTGTTCATCACAAGGGAAGAGACGGCAGGCTTAAAGACGTAGTAAAAACAATGCATCGAGTATTGACTACCACTCACCAAACATACTGCATGTCTTTAGTGTTATGAACACTGCATGTGTGGGGTTGGGGTCACTTCTTTGGATTCTTCTATTATGTGATCTATGAAGTGTTTATCGAATGAGTGTTTTATCTGTAGAGCAATTCCATCATAGCATATCTGAGTTTGTTGGTCTGATGATGCATTGATTTGTGATACACTGTTGTTTCCACTGTTTTTCACTGAATAGGTTCATAAATATTACACATGAAATACAATGGTCTCTACAACATTGTTTTTATATTTCATTAAAAACAACCAGCTAATTACAGTAAATACATTGTTCTTGTCACGGTGTTCCATCGTTGTGTGGATAGATAGAGACAGGCGCGAGGAATGTGCAATAAATCAAATAGAGTTATTAAATAAATACTGAAACAAAACAGAACTGCCTCGAGGGGCTAAACAGTATAAGAAATACTGCAACGAAACCAAAACTGCCTCGAGGGTGTCACGATGTTCCAAGGATGAGGAGGCAGGCGCGTCTTCAATCAACATATATTTTATTTCAACACTAGGAAGAACTGGACAGGAACAAATAGAAAAGAATACATGACTACAATGAAATACACTAAACAAGAACAACACAACACAACCACAAGACCAGACCGTATAACATATACAAACATGACCTACAACACAATAAACACTTTACACCAACATATGAAAAGAAGAAAGACAACTACTACAAAGAACAACCACATACCTGGACAGGAACAAAGAACCACACAGGACTCACAAACACTCAGAACTAAATACCATACTAACGAGGGAAGGAGGTGCAG
>JACXGM010026698.1:0-14772 GCA_016801145.1 Umbra pygmaea
ATATATTTTGTTACTTCTATCGAGAAATACATACTTTTAAATAAAAATACATCGTTTTTGTGACTTGACAATATCTCTGAAGTAACTTTTAAGACCTCTCGCAGATACTAGCCAACGTCATGCTAGTATCAAAACAGAAACGCCCACCAAGTGAGTGGTGTTGCTTGTCTTTTGTCGCTCGTGTGACTGTGGGGTAACAGCTAGAAAGTACACTACATAGTATAGAACATATATGTTCAGACACTCAAGGTTAGGAGCAGTGGCCTGGATATTAAGAGATAGTAACCTACGTAGGCAGAGGTTGAGGTGACCAGCACATGTTCTCACATGAGACAGTCACGAGTTGAGGAGAAACTTCTAGAAGGTTTGCGAACAACAATGCTAGGGCTATATAACTTAGTTCCATATGATCACTTGTGGCATTTTCCCAGAACACGTCTTGATGCCTTGTTATGATGACCCTGTTTCCGTAACGAGAAGTACTTTATTAAACATTCTATTATCAACCGCATCCTGACACTTGAAACCATAATTTCAACAAAGATCTTACCAAGCCTGTTAATTACCTTTCTTCAGATCCAATATATACTTTGCCTTACACAACACTGAAATGCTTCGTGACAATTTAGATTGAACATATTTTATGTGAGGTTTCCAACAGAATTTGTGGTCTATCATTACACCTATAAATGTATTTACATATACTGTTTCAATATACACACCATCTATCTTAACATGTGCCTGATTATTTAACTTATAATTTCCAAACATCATGATCTTTGTTTTACTTAAATTTAATGATAATTTATTGCTATCAAACCATTTTTTTATTTGCTCATTTCAGATGTAATTAACTCCAGAAGCTGCTGCAAATCCTCACCAGTACAAAAAATATTTGTGTCATCTACAAATAGAATACATTTTAGAACATCTGATGTTTTGCATAAATCATTTATGTAAAGAATAAAAAGAATTGGCCCCAAAACTGACCCTGGGGGAACACCACAAGCAATGTACAAACAAGATGACACATTTTCACCCATCTTTACAACTGTTCTTTCCTTAGACTTTAAGAAAGCCTTCAACATGTTAGAACATAGTTTCCTATTTAAATCCTTAGAGCACTTTGGTTTTGTTGAGCACTTTGTCAATATCATAAAAATTATTTATAAAGATATGAACAGTTCCATCTCTCTTCCCTACGGTACTTCACAAAGATTTCCTATTAATCATGGTATAAGACAAGGCTGCCCCTTATCCCCTCTCTAATTCATTTTGGCAGCAGACATGTTGTCTACTTTAGTTATTCATGATCGAACGGTACAGAAATTAAATGTATTTGATAGAAGTATAGCAATTAGTCAATTGGCAGATGATACTACGCTATTCTTAAAAAACAAGGATCAAATTTCTCCTGTTATTTGATTAGTTAATACCTTCTCTAAGGCTTCAGGACTCCAGCTAAATTTAAACAAATGTGAACTTTTTGCCCTACATCAGAGAGATATCCATTGTCTGCATAATATACTGGTAAAAAACAAGGTGAAATATTTAGGCATTCCTATTTCCAGAGATCCGAAAACTTATACAATAGGTCATTTTGAACATAATCTACAAAAAGCAAACCGAATCTTAAATTGCTGGTTACAAAGAGACATTAAAATTTTTGGTCGGATTTTATTAACCAAAATTGAATACTCATCCAGATTGATTTATCCCACTCTTTCCTTAGCTCTCCCCGCAAATTTTATTAAAACATGTTCCCAGAAAATGTATAATTTTATCTGGAGGCACAAAGCTCACTATATTAAAAAAGTTCATTAATCATTAAATCTTATGAACAAGGTGGTTTAAACGTGATTGAATTTGAAAACATGAATATTCTATTAAAACTCAAATGGCTAAAATGTTTGTAAACCAATGTTTTTGGTTTACAGTTCCTTCAGCCCTGTTCCAAGAATTTGGTGGAATTCAATATTTTCTCAAATGTGATTTTGATTTATCCAAACTCCCGGTGAAACTATCAACATTCCATCAACAAGTTACATCACATACGCACAATTTCACACCTCATAATGTCTCTATTTGGAACAACAAATATATATTGCATAAGAACAAATCATTATGCTTTAAGAATTAGCTAAACAGAAGTATATGGTCGGTGAGGGATCTAATGGATGGAAAGGGTAACTTTTTAGACTATAATACTTTTACATTGAAGCATGGTTTTATCTGTCACCAGAAAGAGTTCTTCACTGTCGTTAATGCAATACCTTCTGGCAAAAAAAGGCTGATGAGATGTTCCCTTTCTTATGCTATAGTTAATCCAGTTATTCCCACTTTATTGATTGGAGATACTAATTGTATAAGCTCTCACTGTACTAACAAATATATAAGACAGGTCATCTTAACAACATGTTATCCCTGTCAAATTAAAAGAAATAAGTTGGATCACATGTTTAATAAGAATACTGTTAAATATCTTAGAACAGCTTACTTAAATTTTCCTATCCCTCCTAAAGCAAAAGATACACACTTTAAAATCTTAAATGAGATTTACCCTTCTAACAAACTCTTAAGTCAAAAATTTAATATAGATATTGTCCCCTGTTCTTTCTGTAACAGCCATTCTGAGGACAGTGACCATATCTTCTTTACATGCAATTTTTCCAAAACCTGAATTTCTGTTCAAAACTAGTTGATAGAAAACAAAGTGACTGTTGATGGTTTTGCCTTTACTTTACAACATATTTTATTTGGAATCCCTAAACACTGCGGTGCTCACTCTTGTTTGATTACAGTTTTTCCAGATTGCTAAAACACTAAAAGTGAATGCTCATAACAAAGCGTTGAAACTGTAACGTTTGCATGCATTTGGTGCAATCAGGCACCAAATGAATAAACACAATGTCGGCATGGCACCGTAAACAATTCTGTAACACAGGGTGCAAAACATTACACACAATGTGCATGTGTTACACACTTTGGCCAATGATGAAACACTCTACAGTAAGCACGTCCATTCAATAATTAAAACACACATGACATTAGCAACACTGATGCACACATCGTAAAACACTTAACCTGTAACTGAACACCAATCAGTCACAATATATAATTCAGGTATGAGCACCTGTTGTGAGACAATCATGAATATGGAGGCTGAAGGACAAGATGAGGAAGAGATGGGAAGAGGGAGAGGAGAACGAAGAAGAGAGGGAGAGGAGAATGAGGAAGAGAGGGGGAGGGAAGAGGGAGAGGAGATAGAGGAAGAGACTGGTAAAAACCAGACATCGGGACTGAAACATCATTGGCCATCGAGAATGTCGCCGGGCAGTGCGGGGGCAACATCATCATGTGTGCAGCCATTAGTGGTCAGGGGCTCCTCCATCACCATGCCACCATGGGTCCCTACAACACTGCACACATACTGACATTTCTGCATGCACTACATGCCGTGGTCACATTGGACCAACCAGGGCAGCCCATGTTCGTTGTCATCTGCGATAATGTCAGTTTCCACCGGGCTGCTCTGGTCTAGGACTAATTCGCCAACCACGACCATTTCATGGTTCTGTACCTGCCCCCTTATTTCCCAGTCCTCAACCTGATAGGGGAATTATTTTCGGCATGGAGGTGGAAGGTCTATGACAGCCTACTATTTTCCCATTGCCTGGCAAGGAAGAACATCGCCTGTGATGTGGACGAGGTAACGTGGCCCGACCCCAATCGATGGAGTGATCCCTGACTTGTAATGGGAGTTGTTTTACTACCTGTACAATGTATCACTGAGGCTTCGGGAATAAAAACGGTTTAAAAACTACAAATGACAGAAGTGTCTTGAGTAAAGTTGACCAGTGTATTGTGTCTGTTTGACTGTTTATTGTTCATGTGCATGTGTGTTAACTATTGATCTGAAGAGGGCCTTTTGAAGTCAGAGTGTTAAGTTTTGATTGTAGAATGGTAGTTTTGACATGGCAGTTCAATGTTAATCTTCAAGTGTTGTGTAAAGAATTCTTGTGTGTTGAGTTTTGACACAATGAGCCAAATTATGCATTTTGTGTGTTAGCAATTGGAAAAAACTGTAAACCCGACAATGTATAAAAGGCTCCATTTCCTTGTATCTCACGTTATGGCCCCGTAGCAGTGTTTTTGTAAAAATAGGCTAATGTTTGTGTCATGACTACATTACTTTCTGTCGCACAGTAGAGAAATTACCGTAGAGTCAGGAGAAGCTTGCAGGCAATCGGGGGCACGTGGAGGCATACAGTGAAAATGACAAATGAATTAATCTGAATACTTACCAAAAGTTGCTCCTGCTCCTACGCTCATTGTCAACTCCTACTCACACTCTCCGTCTCTGCAAGAGGCAAGATTCTGAATAATTCAGATTTCTCTTTGCACAGGTACGAGAAAAATTACAACTTTCAGACAGGTTGCTCACGTCACATCCACGTCGTTACGATCAGCTTGAGGCTGCGAATTACGCTCAGGCATCACCGGAAAAGTGCTTTTAATTGACATCAATTTGTCTCCGTCAAAATGTAGTGAGTTGCTTCATCCATATAATATACTGTTGTTGTATTTAAACATGTGTTTTATGTCAACACCGGACGTAGGCAGAACACATTCGAGTGATTTGGTCAGATTGCACGGCTGTGCTGTGATTGAGATTGGCATGGTTGGTAGTTCAGATAGTGGCAGAGAGGATTTGCAGTAGTGAAATGAGAGGTAGTTAAATGAGAGCCACACCGCATCCACATTTTGCCGGATTCTGTAGATTTTCCGCAGTGGTGTGCATTGCTTCCTATTGAAATGAATGTACTTCCGCCGGAACGCAACCAGTTTGCCGTGCCTGGTGTGAATCCAGCATAAGGCTATTACAGTGGAGGTTGAGCCTGTTAATGATGTAAGGTTTGTAGGGTACGGTAGGCTTCTGATTTTTGCGGTCACTTTGACACAGAGAGAAATGTTATTGGCATTGACGTCCCTGAATGGGGCCGTGCTTAATTGTCATGTGCCAGGAGGCAGGGCTAAGGTCAGGGGGGTGATTATGGGTGTGCCACTGGATGTATCGTTGGGGGATTTTCAGAGGGAAGATACAGCGGGAATTGTGGTAGAGGCAAAGCCTATGACTAATAAGACTAAATGGAAAGGTGTGGAGAGCCAGACTGTGCTGTTAGAGTTTGATGGTCATCTACCCAGTAGAGTGTGCTTGGGATATATGAGCTTTTATGTAAGGGAGTATGTGCCAGCACCGCTGCAGTGCTTTAAATGCCAATGTATGGGACATGTGGCTAGTGTGTGCAAGGGGCAAAGTCGTTGTGCAAAGTGTGGGGGACCACATGAGTATGGGAAGGGTGAAGCTCAGGCCAAATTGAGGTGCTGTAACTGAGGCTGGGAACACAGTGCAGCATATGGAGGGTTTGGTGTGCAGAGAAAGGAAGCGGAGGTACAAAGGTAAAAAAATCTGAATAAGGTCACTTATGCAGAGGCAGCAAGGAGGAGTCAAGGCAGACTAAGTGAATCTGTACTGCCTAGGGTCAGCATGGTTTGATGGACCGTGGAGGAGAGGTGGTTGTGGTGGATCCAGGGTGTGTAATCATGAGGGATGTTCATTGACGAAGAAGATACTCTTGGTGAAACAAGTAGATTTCCTGTCATTTATGTGTAGCATACTTAATATGAGTGAGCAGGTTAAGAAAAACTCTGCACACATATATATTGTGGTGAGGGCTGCTAGGGAGTTTCTGGGTATTACAGAAGTTTCAGGGGAGATGGGATGGGATGTTGACACAGTCTAAGAGAGGGGATGTGGAGCGGAGTGTTAGGTAATGTTTGTGCTTTTACAATGGAATGCATGGAGCCTAGTAGCAAATGGAATTTAAGAAATATATGTATGAGTTACATGTTGTACCAAATGTTATTTGTGTGGCTAAAATCTGTGCTAGACTTTATAATACCAGGGTTCCATGCTGCCAGGAAGGATAGAATAGAGGGTGGTGGTGGGGGATGCGCTACGTTTGTGAAGGAAGGGCTGGCATATAGACTTGTGGATGTAAAGGCTGTTGAGTGCGTAGGAATTGAGGTGTGCAGGAATGAGGGTAACATGGTGGTGTTTAATTTCTATAATCCTTGTAATCTTTTAAGTGTAGAGCAGCTGGAAGTAATTTGGAGGAGTGGTGGGGGTAGAAAGGTAATTTGATGTGGTGATTTTAATGCACATAATGAGATGTGGGGAAGTGGACACACTGATGTAATGGGACTGTGGTGGAGGAATATATGGAGGGTTGTGGAATGGTGTGTGTTAATGGTGGGGGTGATACGAGGGTTAATGTAGTTAGGGGCACTGAATCGTGTTTAGACTTGATGTGAGTGTCTGCGTCTATGGCAGGGATGTGTGAATGTCAAGTGCTGAGAGACTCCACAGTAGGAAGTGACCATTATCCAATTGTTGGTAAGTTTGAGATGGGTTCAAGTATGCAGAGCAGGGGCCTCATATATAAACCTGGCGTACGCACAAAAGATGACGTACGAAGCTCTACTCAATTATTGGGATTTATAAAAAGCAAACTTGACAGGAAAATGTGCGGTCCTTCACGGCAACTCTGACCCATGCGTACGCACAAAAACGGGTGAAATGAGAAATGGCGACACCGCCGGCAGATGTGTGAAACACGTGAAGCTGTTTGAAACTGCAGACTGTTGTGTAGCTAAACGAAATCGAAGGACTGCCTCTCATTAATAATATGAACATTTCACAAAACCATTCTCACAATCAACAGCCCGTGGTGAAATACAAATAAAATAAAACAAGATAAAACAAGAATGTAAATGCAAATAAAGACACATTTGCAAAAAGAACATTCAAATATGTTCTTTAATTATATTGGCATGTTATGTAACTCATCCTCATAAATAATATGGTAAACAGAACAAAATCATGTTTAAAACTGATATTCTTGTCGATGATTCTGTCTGGCAGAGCAGAAAGACAAATAGATGATGATAGATAGCTAGATAAATAGATCAAATGGATGGTTATAAAAAGCCATTCCATCACAATGCGTATTGACGCACAATGGCTGATCTTACGCTGTTAGATTATGGTAATATAATAATAATAGCCTAATAGTGCATTTTATTTAGTGGCACCTTTCATAATAACAGGATTTCTGGCGACTGGCATTTTCCAATGGGAATTGGCTGACAGGTCAGGGTTCTCAGCCAACCCTTAGCCGGGTTATGCCAGACGTGTTAGGTATAATAGGCTTGTCGCATAATTAGCCTACATGAAGTTTCCGTACAACGCGGGTGAACAGGCAAATACAAAATCACAATTTGCAGCTATGTCCGTTTTCCCAAATGTATCAGTGCTATTGACTGCACTCATGTTGCCATAATGGCACCGAATGAGAAAGAAAATGCTTTTGTTAATCATAAGCATTTTCATTCCATCAATGTCCAAATAATTTATGTTGCAGACATGTTGCTCACTAAACTTTGATGTCTGACCACTTTTTTTTATTACTCTCAGGCTGCATTCACAGTGTCTGCAAACTTTTGCCACCCTTTTTGGCATTAGTAATGGCCACACTGTGCCCTCCACACAACATTTTCATCCTCTTTTTTTCCTCTCTTTGTTTGCCATGATTTCTCAATCAATGAATATTAATTTTGGGGCGTTTCACTGACTATTTATGGGCAATTATGGGCGTGACATGCAGCCGCAAATGCTGCTCCACATTTAGAGTTGATTGTGATTTATAAAGGGAAAACGGCGTAGGACGTGCGCGTGCACGGTTTTATAAATCTGAATATTTCTTTGCGTACGCATGTCCTATATTTCGTCCATACGCCACTTCTGATGCAAATCCACCGCAAAGTTTCATAAATGAGGCCCCAGGACTGCATACAAAAATATCTGGGCCCCTGAAAAGGTCCAGTAAATGGTCCGCGCCCCGGGCACTTTTGACGTATTCCTGGCCTCCATGGGCCCCCCCCTCTTGGCTGGGCCCCAGAAAGCTTTTCCCTCCTTTTGGGCAGCCCTGATGCAGAGCAGAGGTTAATGCAAGAGGTGGTGTTTAGAGAAGGCTGATTTGGAGATGTTTAAGTATTTGTGTGATCGGGGGCATTGACATTGAAGGGAACAGTGAATGAATGTACAGCAGCACTGACGTGTGCTTATTTCATCAGCAGCTGTGGCTATACCAGTAATTCAGGGGGGACGCAGGAAGAGAGTGGTGCCGTGGTGGAATGATGATTGTACAAAATGGATACGTGAGAGGGATAAGGCGTTTAGGGCACTGAGGAGTAGCATGTCAGATAGTCAGGTGTTGGACTATCAACGTAAGAGAGCCAGGGCCTAGGATAACGGTAAGACGAGCCAAAAGGGAAGCATGACGTGAGTTCTGCTCTACCATTGGGAGGGGGACGGACATTGGTACGGTTTGGAAAATGTTTAGGAAGATGATGGGAAAGGGGGGAATGTTGAAATACCAGTGTTGGTGGAGGAGGAGTTTATTGCTATGACATGTAAAGAAAAGCCAAATGTACTTGGTGTAGGGCTTGCGAAGGTGCACAGTGGTGATCATCCATGTGAGGAGAGAAAGAGGAGATGCTGTTAAATGTTGAAACAGAATGGAGATGTGTTAAGGAAGAAGGTGGCTTCAGGTGAGGCGATGGATGGCGAATTCCCCAGGTTTGAGTTGACACGGGCATTGGTGGGATGTAGGCGGACGGCTCCGGGAGATGATAGTGTGCTATGAGATGGTAAAAAGGCTCCTGATAGTGTATTGGATGCGTATTGGTGGATCTGTGTATAGGGCTGTATAATAAGTTGCGGAGGACTGGGGTGTTGCTTGATGGGTGGAAACAGGCGGTAGTGTTGCCATTTGCTAAACCGGGTAAAGATCCAGAGAGGGTGAATAGTTATAGGCCTATTGCTTTGACTTCCAACTGATGGAAAAAATGTTAGTGAAAAGGTTGATGTTTTTCCTGGAGAGTAGGGGCTTGTTGAGTGAGGCGCAGAGTGGGTTCAGGAGGGGGAGGTCTACTGTGGATGCATTGGTGGTTAGCATGGAGATAGCGAAGACGCTAGCAATTTAGGAAATTATGACTGTCGTGTACTTTGACATAGAGAAGGCTTATGATACTATGTGGAGGGAGGGGATGTTAATTAATTTGAGTGCATTGGGTATTAGAGGTAGGATGTATAACTGGATTATGGTCGGATTTCTTGTTTGCAGAGGTGGACAAAGTACTGAGTAAAATACTTTTCTGAGTAACTCTGTGTTCACAAGTTTTGGGAAGTCACTACTTAAGACCAAATTGATCAGGTAAAAGGAGTTCACATCTTACCGGTGACCATGATTCATATTTCCTTTACTCTTTCTAATTGTTTCATAGGTTACTGTTAAGATACAAATTCCCTTTACCTGATCAATTTGGTCTTAAATAGGGACTGCCCAAAACTTGTGAAAACAGAGTTAGGGACTGTTCATTATTTATTTAAGGGAGTACCGGAGGAGTTTTGGGAGCTTGAGTCAAAATAGACTTGACCCTCCCTTCGCCAGATTTTTTTTTTCTATGACCCTCCAAAATGAACGGAAAAAGAGACATGACCCTTCCCAACAATTTGTCGCTGCCTTCTGTACTTGTTTGTGCTTGGCAAAGATGTACAGCAGCCGCGGTCCGTGGATATTGATTAGGGACGCCAGGCTCGCATTTCCGCACTTAGGGAAACGGAACGGTATCACACAATGGGTTTGATGGGTTAAATACACACCGTTCCATTCACTCGAGTTCCGAACGTAATGCGATCCCTGCGTCCCCAATTTAGATCCACTGACCACGGCCACAGTTTTTTACAATCATGACATGACATGACTTAACCTCTGCTTTCTCATCTTACACATCACACTCCACCAATATGTTGGCCATTTCAGTAGATTTGCTAACTAATATTGTTGTGGAAAACTAAATGCACACTTCCTGCATTACTTCAAATAAGTTACTCCTCTAGTAAACTAGTATTCGCATTAAATAAAACAAATTGATACCATTCAACAAAGCACAATGGGTAGTAATAATTTCAACACATGAACTGGTTGATATGGACTTGTCTCTAGGATTCCTCAGGCATTTTATTTTAATTTAAACTTTTAAGCTGCCGAAGTTGAACGATTTCCAAAACTACATTTCTCAGACGTGCGTCAATTTGGGAGCTTGCATGCTACTGTACCACTCCTTCCTTAAATGACTTGAAAAGGCTGTGGTTTGCACAATTTCTTCAGGAAAGTACATATTGGCGCCAGAAATCACATTCGTTCTAGAATCTTTCCTAGTGCTTTCTAGAGGACCCTCTCCACTCGAAAGCCACAGTGTGAGACCTTTCATTTACCCCCTACCCTGCAAAAAAGAAGGAAATGAAGGATAGCTATTGAAAAAACTATTTTTCTCAGCAGTTGTCCAGTAGAGTTCAAATGGCGAAATGTGATATAGTTTTCCTCATTGCTATTTTCATGTAGCCTAATATTTGTAAAATTATAGGTAAAAAATATTAGAATCCTCAAGGAAATGCGCACATTTAAGTACA
This sequence comes from Umbra pygmaea, assembly GCA_016801145.1. Taxonomy (NCBI): domain Eukaryota; kingdom Metazoa; phylum Chordata; class Actinopteri; order Esociformes; family Umbridae; genus Umbra; species Umbra pygmaea. The sequence continues at coordinate 10,598 of JACXGM010026698.1, forward strand.
GGAACGAATAAAGGATGCAAGTTATTAGGCTATTCGGTGCATGAAAACGGCATGAGGAACGCCCCGGAGCTAGCCTCTGAAAGCCACCTTCAGGGAGGAAAGACAAATATTCTGGGTGAAAAAAATAGTGGTATTTTTGAGTTCTGACATACTAACATTAAGAAATATATCTTATATTAAATATGATGTAGCCTATTTGTATTTTGTATAATATAGCCCATACAAAAGCCCTAGAATGTCATTGTGATGCTATTATAATGCATTTTAATTTCGGGAAGATATTAAAGGCCTAGGTGTAAAATGCACGGCCCGCCACTGTATACAATAATTTATAGCACATGGAATAATCTGATTCTGGAAAAAAGCACGGATTGACTGTTGGACACCTATCCTATCTGTGTAACTTGTTGTTTAATATTTAGTCACATTCACCACAAAACATAAAGTTTTGAATCGAATACACCAATGTTAAAAGGGAACTTCAGCTTTAAAACGACGTGTAACTTGTGTTTCAACTCTTAATATTGAGCTCAGTAGAGCCAGTTAATGAAGATAGCTACCCAGATCAGCTGAGAAAACCCAGCCGTTCGTTGTTCATTTTCAGCGCGACGTGCAGTACAAAGCATGTTTCTGCATGTCGCAAACTGAATCATTGTATTAGTTCTCCTGTCCAGTGAATAATATATTGTATGTAACACAAAATTGTAGATTGCTTGCTACTCATTTAAAAGTTGAACAATATAAACAGGCTAGCTAGCCGGAAACTTTAATCTAAAATCATAAGCATTAATGAGTAGTAGTACTGATTAGTAAACGTACTGTATCAGTGTAAGCATCGTTGTTGGAATGAACCATTTCTTAGAGGGGTGAAGGAGGGCCCATAAATATATGACAATTACATTTTAGAGAATGTGACTGGTATACAATCTTAAAATATTAGTATTTTAAATTATAAAGAAAATATAACACCAGGGCACTTTTGAGTCTGAGGGGAAAAGGGTGTGCATAACAAATTATTCACATCTGTGCATGTGCCTGGTAATAACAAATTCAACACATGAACTGGTTGCTATGGATTCACTAGGCTTCCTCAGTCATTGTATAGGTAAAGTTACCGAAGCTGAACATTATGCAAAACTTAATTTCTTCTCAGATGAGCGTCAATTTGGGTGGGGGGTGGTGCGATTTTTGTTGGGTCAGACCCATCTGCTAGCGATGGGGGGGCCGAGAATGAGACCTACATGAAAAAATATGCACCAAACAAGCCACTTTGAAATGTTGCTGTTTTCATGAATACAAAAGTTGGGTGACCCTCCCATCAGACAAAAAAATGTTAAAGGACCCTCCCATCAACAATGAATAAAAAGACATGACCCTCCCCTATTTTCCTCCGGTGGTCCCTTCCATAAATACTGAACGGTCCCTTACTCAGAAAAGTACTTTTACTCAAGTAAATGTCCACCTCTGCTTGTTTGATAGGTACATACAGGTGAGGTTTGGGTTGTTAAGACATGGGGTTTTAGGATGTCGGTGGCTAAATCTTGTTTCATGGTGTATTCGAGGGGGAAGGTGGTTGATGTTTGGCTGCATATGTATGGTCAGGATTTGGGAATAGTGTCAGAGTTTAAGTATTTGGAGTTGTGACTTGATGAGAGGCTTACTTGGAGGAGGCATGTGGAGTATGTTGAGGTGAAGTGTAGGAAGGTTTTGAACCTGATGAGAGCAGTGACTGCTTTTGATTGGGGGGCAAACAGTGACTAGACAAGGTACAATCATAAGCACTGAGACTATGCCGGTGGTGGCATTGCAGGCTGACACGGGGGAGATATTGCTGAGCTTGAGGCGAGAAAAGTTGGCGTTGGCATATTGGACAAGTTTGGAGGGGTGTGCAGACAGTCACACTGCGGTCGTGGTGACCAGAGAGAGTTGGGAGAGGGACATGGGTAGGCAGAGGGCATATGGGTGGATGATGGGCAGAAAGTTGCAGAGTATGGCCTGGGGGGGGATTGCGATTGGCCCGGCGATTACATTGGGGTCTATCCCACCGTGGCTGTTCCTGACACCAAGTGTGGATTTGGGCATGATTAAGGAAAGGAGGGAGTGGGGCAAAGAGGACGTGTGTGTGTGGAGATTGTTTGTCAGCTATCGTTTTTATGAGTTTTTAAGGGTGTACACAGATGGGTCTAAGGCAGCGACTGGTGGTAGGGTGGGTACAGGGGTGCATGTCCCTGAGTTAAATATAAGTGTGTGTCTAAAGGTGACAGATAATGTATCAGTGTATACAGCAGAGATGGTGGCTGTGATCGTTGGTCTGAGATGGGTGGAAGATGTGACACCAGGTTGGGTAGTGATTTGTTTAGATTCTGCAGCAGTGTTAAGTTGTGTGAAGAATGGTAGGTCAGATAGGGAGGATTTGTTGGTGAGGTCTTGTTTGGATCCCTTATGTTGGAGTGGAAGGTAATGTGGGTGCTGCCAACCCATTGGCCGTGAGACACATGCATTTGATTGGTTTCACACAATGTGAAACCAATCAAATGCATGAGAGTTGGCAGCCCTGTGACTTGGTGGCAAAGAGTGCTGCGAGGAGGGCTGAGGTGGATGTTCAGGTATCGTTGGGGCGCAGGGAGGTCAAGACTTTGATAAGGGCAGCAGGGATTGAGGTATGGGAGAGACAGTGGGGTGAAGGTAGGACAGGTAGGTCTTTTCATAATATACATAGGTCAGTGAAGGAGAAGTTGGAAATGGTAGGGTGTAGGAGAGAGGAGGTGATGTGGACTAGGATGAGGTATGGTCACACAGGTTTAAATGACAATTTGACAATAGTGGCAAAACATGATACAGGTTTGTGTGATGGGTGTATGTTGTTGCAAAACAGTGGAGCATGTACTGATTTTCTGTGAGAGGTATGATGATAGGGAGATATTTTATAATAACTTTAGGGAGGCTAAGTGGGGATGGGACCTGGGTGGGGTGCTTGGGGGTGGAAGAGGGAAGGAGATGGTGCTAAAAGGCATTGATTATTTTTCTTCGGGACACAGGGTTTATAGGAGGATATAGCAGGGAGGCCGTTACCGGCCTCACACTACAGTGCAGTAGGTGGCGGTATATGCACCTTTAGTTGGATGCAATCTGCAAATAAAACTGAAAGAAAAAGAAGTGCATTTCATAGCACAAACAGAGCGCGTCTACGGAGAGCCTGTCCACTCCCTATTAAACCTTATTGTACCAAATTTTGGTTGCAGTTCCACGTGAGTTCCACTGGGGGTGATCGCAGGTGAGTGCAAAGTGAATGGGAGTCTATGGAGCTAGACGGCTAAATTTGTCTCTTTCAACTGATTGTCATTGATAAATCCCAGATTTGATTGTAGTTTTTGCAAGTTCCAACTTCGATTATAGGTTGAAAGTTGAATGAATGAGGATTTACGTCCTTTCGATTTCTTACAGGTTGTGTCGTTGTTGCCCATAATACGCTAGCATTCTGCTAATGAATGCTGATTGGTCAGTGAAGGACTGATTATGACCAGAGATCCCGCTTGATGGCATCCGAAGCGGAACCAGCAGAGAATGTCTAATGTGAATATTTCGGCGTGGTCTTTAAAACATTAGCAAACACTAGCACGTGTATTGACAGGGAGAACCAGAGAATGTCTAGATGGGCTCTGGCCTAACCGAGAAAAAAGGAAGTGAGCTTGCCACTAAGCACCATCTCTGGCCGTAGGATGTGTATGACGTCATTGACATCACATGCGACTTTAAAAAAATCTAACTCCCAGCAGTGTGTATTTTCTTTGCCTCCCCTTTTTAATGCAACATTCAAATTAATAGACCAAACATTATCCTGAGAAAAGGGGATTTTGAGGGGTATAGCTCCATAGACCTCCATTCATTCTGTACTCGCCCGTGACCGCCCTCATATGGAACCAGAGTGGAACGGCAACCAGTTCAGAAGCCGGAAGTTTTCAGAGAGTGGCTGTTCTCTATGGAAAGCCATTTTTGTCAATATTAAATAAATAAATATGGCTATGAAATAAGTCCTGAAATAAATAAATGACACAATAAATATATAAATATTTAAATATAAATATATAAACACAGTCCAATAAAATATGAAATTGTTTTTTATTTCATAATGGTGTTTTTCAAAGGAAACCTTTTATTTATTTCAGGGGAATTTT
>JACXGM010026700.1:0-14772 GCA_016801145.1 Umbra pygmaea
TCTCCTTTCATGCTAACTACAAACTTACCATGGCTTCTCTGCAATGACAATTTCCTCCAGACTAGCTCACGACAGATGCGCTGGCTGGCTGCACACAGTTTTCACATGATTTGCTATGGAATTGTAACACTAGAGGAAGTGGTTTCTCACCAAAAAAAGTATCGGCCATAATCGGCGAGCAAAAATGCCGATTAATAATTATTTTGAAAACTCATAATCGGCCATAATTAATCGGCCAATCCGATTAATTAGCCGACCTCTAATATATATATAACTATATATATATAACTATAATAAATGTAGCTGTTCTTTTTTTGGCCTAACTTAAGTTGACTAAAAGACCTAAAAGCAATTCTTTCTGTTTGCAAAAAGCAACACTTGAATAGAATGTTTAGTTATAGCTGCAATACTGTTTAGCCTAGTTTGTAGTGAGCTTGGGTATATGAAGCCCTTCCCATTATGCTAAATACTTTTTTTGGCAACATTAAATTCTGAAATGATTATGCAAATAAAATTATTCCAGTCCAACTGAACACTTCAAAAACTGTGAATGTTTCTGGGAGGTTTTAGGACAATGTTCGTTTTGGTTTGATTTAATGGCTTTGGTTAATGTGTTTTTCTAAAGCATAATCCATGATATCTTTGAATATATTCACAGTCCCAATCAGCCTCCCTGACAACAGCCAATACGTTTTCCACTTAGTCATTTAAATCATTTCATTTGAATACAATTTAGAATCAGCACTATCTGAATGTATTTACACATATTTTACACTGACATTTTCTAGTTTTGCTTTGAGGTTATTATCATAACGGACAAAAACTGTGAGCATTTCTACCCTTTAAAGAGCCATAGATGTTTTATGCATATGCAATGGTATCCCAGCATTGGATATACGCAATCAAATATCAATTACAATTTTGTTTGGGAACACCATTATATTTTAAAATATTAATTTAAAAAGACATGGGCATTTTATATTTTCTTCTGTGCACGAAATTATTTCAATCTCAACAAGCTACTCCCTCATGTGGAATGAGATAGCATGAAGATGAATGAATAAATTAAATACAATTCATGTTTCTTTTTTAAATACTAAAAAAGAAACATGAAACTGAAAAATGAATTGCTGCAAAGTACAGAAAACAGAAATGGCGAATCATACAAAAAAGACAGGCTTTCAGTGTTAGCGCAAAAAATTGTTTTCAACCAGGCAAGAAAAACGCATGTGAAAAAAATGCTTTTAGAATCCTTCCTTACGAGATGAAAACTGCAAGTTGCTCCCTGGTAAAAATGACACAAATTGGGAAGACAGACGAAAGGCAGAAAATAATACTAACAAAGTTGTGCAGATAATTATATAAAGATTACAGCCAGAAGAGTGAGTAGCAATACAATATATCCTACTGACGGTGTATAAGGTACAGACCATTTTTTGTGACAGAAATAAAATCTAAATATCATACAAATTGTGACTTTTTTCGTATCTTAAAACTACATGTTCTTGTAATTAGGGAAACTAATAGTGTTACATATAAAAGATTTATGTAGAAAACATATAGTAGTATACAATTATGACTTTATCATTTTCTTTATCTTGATATTCTTTGGACATTTCTACGTGAGATGTGACGTTATCATGCATGTAACAACATAGTGGTTTAATACATTCGGCTGGTTATTTGTCAATATACTTTAATATGTGTGCTATGTTAATTGTGGGTGCAAGGGCAGGTGAGCGAGTTATTGTTTTGTATATATGTCTGTGTCTGTCTTTTTTTCTGTATATGTACTGTGCGGTTAACCTTTGTGTCTGTATATGTGCAGGACCCCCTTGAAAATGAGATAATACATCTCAAGGGGTCATCCTGAAATAAATTAAATTAAATTCAATATAATACATGTGCTTGCTACCAACATGAAAACATGCAGCTCCTCATTTATAGTTTGGCATGTAGGAACATTGTTCCCACAAAGAGCCAATAAACAATCCTGTCCAGTATTACATGTAATACAGAAGATGCATGAATCGGGAATGCACAGAATGTTGCTTTGACGAAGCACAGCTTGCTGAGCACAATGAAAATGACAAGGCTACATGGGAACAGTGGCAAAATAAGCAAGGCAAGGCAAGTTTATTTATATAGCAAATTTCATACACAATGGCAATTCAAGGTGCTTTACATAAACAGCAAAAAACATAAAAATTAAAGATAAAATTAAAAGATTAAAGATTAAAGATAAAGATAAAATTAAAGCAATTCAAAGTAAAAGTGAAAAACAATTAGAAAAGTAGTACAGTTTAAGAAATAAAAGAGACTGAACAAACCATATAAAATATAGTACAATCAGTTCGGACTTAGCACAGTGTTCATTCAGTAAATGCGGAGCTAAACAGATGTTTTGAGTCTGGATTTAAAGGTGACTACTGTTGGAGCACATCTGATCTCTTCTGGGAGCTGGTTCCAGCTGCGGCTGGCATAGTAGCTAAAAGGAGATTCTCCGCATTTTGAGTGAATCCTTGGTATCTCTAGCTGATGTAATCCTGATGATCTGAGTGGTCTGTTGGGTTTATATTCAATGAGCATATCTGCAATGTATTTAGGTCCTAGGCCATTAAGTGATTTATATACCAGTAATAATACTTTAAAGTCTATCCTAAATGTGACTGGGAGCCAGTGTAGAGACCTGAGGACCTGAGGATTGGCGTGATATGCTCATATTTCCTGGTTCTGCTTAGAATCCTGGCCGCAGCATTCTGTATGAGCTGAAGCTGTCTTATGGTCTTTTTGGGAAGACTAGTGAGGAGGCCATTACAATAATCCATCTTGCTGGTGATGAAAGCATGAACAACTTACTCTAAGTCATGTCTGGAAACAAAGCATCTAATTATTGAGATATTTTTAAGATGATAAAATGCTGATTTAGTTATTGCTTTAACATGACTACTGAAGCTAAGGTCTGACTCCAGAATCACACCAAGATTTCAGACTTGATCTTTAGTTGTTCGACCCCTAGCATCAAGGTATGCATTCACCTTGAGAACTTAATCTTTGTTTCCAAATGCAATGACTTCTGTTCTCTTTGTTTAACTGAAGAAAGTTTTGGCACATCCAATTGTTAATTTCATCAATGCATTGGCATAGGGAGTCAATGGGGCTGTAGTCGTTAGGCGATAGGGCTAAGTAGATCTGGGTTTCGTCTGCATAGCTGTGGTAAGCAATTTGTTTCTTTCTCATTATTTGGCTCAGTGGGCGCATAAACAGGTTGAATAGGAGTGGCGCGAGAATTGAGCCTTGTGGGACTCCACATGTCATGGATGTCCACTCAGACTTATGGTTGCCTATACTCACATAACCTCGCGCTTCTAGGTATGACCTGAACCATTTTAGGACCATCCCAAAAAGCCCGACCCAGTTTTCCAGCTGTCAAGGAGTGTGTTGTGGTCGACAGTGTCAAATGCAGCACTAAGGTCGAGTAGTACCAGAACTGATAGTTTGCCTGTACAATATATGTTTTTACATTAAACATGTATAATGTAAGTATACAAGTGCAGATCGGTGTTCAATAAATATTTTAGTTGAGAAATTTGTTGTATCTTAAGTACTATTTAGTGTTAGATTTTTATCTTTCAAATAGAGGTTACAAACAAGCAAATATCGGCCAAAAATAATCGGCAGCTTATATCGGCCGACCCTGATGTCAAAAGATCGGCATCGGTCTGAGAAAACCCATATCGGTCGACCTCTAACAGAGAATAACAAAATCCATGTACTCAAAAACAAACTGCTGGAATGAAAGCATGAACAGTGAGTTTTCAGTCGCCTCAACATTGTTACTATGAGAGAATTTCACGCGTCTTATGTTCTGACCACAATAAAAATGTGCAGAATTTTGAGAATTTTTGTGATTTTTCTTATTGCATTTTTTTCTGTTACCATCATCAGGCATTTTAAATTGGACTGACTAAGTTCAGTTAATAAAAACTAACTTAATCACATAAAGTTACTCTTCCCTAATATCCTTGCATTGCTTTTACATATTGAGGAAAAGCTATATTCTGGCGCACACCCAAGTAATTTGTAGATAGAGGTGTCGTCACAACCTGAAGAAGGCAAGTTTGATGCTGAAATGTTGGTGTTTTTAAATTATACTCACTTGAAGCAAGAAATCTGGTATGTGCATCTTCTTCTCTGTTGATTATTCATATTGCTTTTACATATTGAAATAGTTTGTTAAACTTACCATAACTACATTTGTGTAATGTAGGTTAAATACAAAAAAATGAAATAACCTAATTAAGTTCAAGTTTGTTAATTTATTGTTGTTAAGTATAGTATAACAATTGGTTAATTAACACTTAACAAAGTTACGTGGAACCACTTGACATAACATTTCTAAGCAAATACCACAGTTTTTTGTGTATGTTGTATTATACTTTTGGTTATGTCATTGGTTATGTCATGGTGGGGAAGCATGCTTTGAAACAGAGCTAGTTGCAGTTTGCTTTTTCAATTGTTATTTTTTCTTCATAATATAATTGGTGATGATTATAATTTATCTACTGAAGAAACGGAGAGTGATTTATCTGAGAATGATTACTTCTTATTGGAAAACAGATGCAACCAAAAAAAGTGAGCTAAATAGAAGATTCTAAATCTAAATTAATATAGTTTTTTTATTCTCAATCACAGTTTAATCACTTTAGATTAAAATGTCTCTCAAAACTAATGCATTTTAATAGCAGAAGTCTCTTCACAAATGTTGTTCCAATTACAGACTATTTGAAATCATTAAAACAGACATTTCAAGTCATTGCTATAAGTGAAACTTGGTTAACATCAGAAAAGGAATTTGGTTGAGTTAGAAGGATATGCTTATAGTGCAAATTAATAAAAAGAGGTGGGTGTTTATTTTTACAAAAGGATATTCAATGCAAAAAAATGTACAGCACAATTATTGATGGAATTATGGAGTCTGACAATTGAAATAAATTTTTCCAAACTTAAGAGTGCATTCTTGAGTTGCATATATAGAACACCTGGTCTTGTATTGATACAATTATAAATTCCATAATTTTTGGTAATGTATGTGATAAGAAATAATTTGTGATTTTAATATTGATTGGTTAAAATGGAAACAACAAACCAACAACAGACTTTTGTAATGCAATGTTTAGTTATGGCCTTTAGCACTTAATTGACAAACCCAGTAGGATAACCAAAGACAATGCCGGTCTTATTGATCATATTTTTATAAAATGTCCATGGACTAGCAACTTGTGTTTTGCTTTTAAGAAAACATTACTGATAATCTTTCCCATTTTTTGTAATCTATAACAATTTAAATGCAAAACATTCTAATGTTGTAAGTGAGCCTTCTTGTAATTTTACATGATATGACACCAGAAAGAACTAAGGCATTAGAGGAACCTTGTAAATTATAACTGGGATAAGGTGCATGTTGATGATCCAAATCAGGCCTACGATGCATTTTTATATATACTTAGAATTATATAACAAACATTGCCCTATAAGGAATTGCCAAGTAAAAGATAAATACAGTGCCTTGCGAAAGTATTCGGGCCCCCTCGAACATTTCGACCTTTTGCCACATTTCAGGCTTCGAACATAAAGATAAAACTGTAATTTTTTGTGAAGAAGCAACAACAAGTGGGACACAATCATAAAGTGGAACGAAATTTATTGGATATTTCAAACTTTTTTAACAAACAAAAACTGACAAATTGGGCGAGCAAAATTATTCAGCCCCTTTACTTTCAGGGCAGTAAGCTCGCTCCAGAAGTTCAGTGAGGATCTCTGAATGATTCAATGTAACCTAAATGACTAATGATGATAAATAGAATCCACCTGTGTGTAATCAAGTCTCCGTATAAATGCACCCGCTCTCTGATAGTCTCAGAAGTCCGTTGAAAGCACAGAGAGCATCATGAAGAACAAGGAACACACCAGGCAGGTCCGAGATACTGTTGTGGAGAAGTTTAAAGCTGGATTTGGATACAGAACGATTTCCCGAGCTTTAAACATCCCAAGGAGCACTGTGCAAGCGATAGTATTGAAATGGAGGGAGTATCAGACCACTGCAAATCTACCAGGACCCGGCCGTCCCTCTAAACTTTCAGCTCATACAAGGAGAAGACTGATCAGAGATGCAGCCAAGAGGCCCATGATCACTCTGGATGAACTGCAGAGATCTACAGCTGAGGTGGGCGAGTCTGTCCATAGGACAACAATCAGTCGTATACTGCACGAGTCTGGCCTTTATGGAAGAGTGACAAGTAGAAAGCCATTTCTAAAAGATATCCATAAAAGTGTAGTTTAAAGTTTGCCACAAGCCACCTGGGAGACACACCAAACATGTGGAAGAAGGTGCTCTGGTCAGATGAAACCCAAATCAAAATTTTGGCAACAATGCAAAACTTTATGAAAAAGCAACACAGCTCATCACGCTGAACACACCATCCCCACTGTCAAACATGGTGGTGGCTGCATCATGGTTTGGGACTGCTTTTCTTCAGCAGGGACAGGGAAGATGGCAAAAATGGATGGGAAGATGGATGGAGCCAAATACAGGACCACTTTGCAAGAATACCTGATGGAGTCTGCAAAAGACCTGAGACTGGGACGGAGATGTCTTCCAACAAGACAATGATCCAAAACATAAAGCAAAATCTACAATGGAAATAAACATATCCAGGTGTTAGAATGGCCAAGTCAAAGTCCAGACCTGAATCCAATCGAGAATCTGTGGAAAGAACTGACAACTGCTGTTCACAAACGCTCTCCATCCAACCTCAGAGCTCGAGCTGCAAGGAGGAATGGGCAAAAATTTCAGTCTCTCAATGTGCAAAACTGATAGACATACCCCAAGCACCTTACAGCTGTAATCGCAGCAAAAGGTGGCGCTACAAAGTATTAACTTTGCACGCCCAATTTCAGTTTTTTATTTGTTGAAAAAGTTTGAAAAATCCAATAAATTTTGTTCCACTTCATGATTGTGTCCCACTTGTTGTTGATTCTTCACAAAAATTACAAAAGGTCGAAAAGTTCAAGGGGGCCGAATACTTTCGCAAGGCACTGTATAAAGGAAAGCCATGGATGACAAAAGCTTTGCAAAAAGCATGTAAAAAGTAAGCATTCTTAAACTAAGAACCACATACTGGTAAGTAAAGATAAAGATGTACAATAATAAACAGATTTCCATCATGAGATTACAGAAAAATATTACAATAAAATCGAGAAAAATAAAAATAATATTCAAATGACTTGGAAAGTAATTAAATATATTATTCGGAATGGAGGTCATAAAGATTACAAATTTCAAACCATTTTATTAACGGTTCTAATGACAGTGGATATTTTAAAAACCATTGTGGAGGATTTCAATAACTATTTTGTGGGTATTGGATCTACTTTGTCTAAGAAAATTGTTGTGGCAGAAGATTTGTTCAATAATTGGATTGATAGTAATGCCAGATCAATGTTTCTTTGTGGGATAATTAAAATTGTGAAAAGATTTCAAAACAAATGATCAACTAATAAACTACATTGACATTAAAATTATTAAAGTAATTGAGTGTATTGTTAAACCTCTAACATATATTTGTAACCAGTCTTTTCAAAGAGAAACTGTCCCTAATATTATGAAATTGGCAAAGGTAATTCCTATATTCATAAATGGTGACAAGCACCACATGGAAAAGTATAGACCAGTATCCTACTACTTCAATCTTCAAAAATACTGGAATAATTATTTGTGAAACAACTAGACCTTAATATTGATAAATACGAATTGAGTAAACACCAATATGGTTTCAGAGAAAATAGAACTACTACACACGCAGTAATGGATATGGTAGAAGAAATATCAGAGGCTGTGGAAAAAGAGGAATGTTCTGTTGGTATTTATATTAATCTACAAAGATACTATAGATCACAGTAAATTGTCAAAATTAGAGAAGTATAAAAATAATACCTCACCAGGATTCACGAAGGCCATCTGTGGGTTTCTCAGGAATCAGTGATTGGTCAAAAAAAATGTATACTTTATATTAATGATATATGCAAGGTTACTGATTTGTTAAAATGTGTTATTTTTGCAGATGATACAAATTTATTTTGTACTGGGAGAAATTTAAAAGATCTTCTGTATATTGATGAGGTGGAGTAAAAAATTCTCAAGATGGTTGGATGAAAATAAATTGTCTCTCAATATTAAGAAAGAAAACAGAAAGTTATGGATTTATTTGGATATCAAATAAAAAATGTAAAGTGTTGAAATCGAAAGAGTCTGATTAACCTTATAGGGGTTGTGGTTGATCATAAACTAAATTGGAAAAATGCATATTGACTATATAAAAGGAAAATTAACTAAGACAACAGCAATTCTGTATAAGGTTAGTGAGATTGAATTATATATCTTTGCATAAAATTTACTGCTCAATCTTTCTTCCTTATGTATCTTAATGTGTCGAACTATGGGGAAAAATGTATAAAAATTATTTAAAGTCAATAGTCTTACTACAAAAGCGGGCTATACAAATTATTAATAATGTTGGTTACCATGACCACACAAATCCATTGTTTGATTCGAGTTATAAAATTAAATGATTTTTTTATTATAAAATAATGCAGATAATGTACAGGGTAAATTCAAAGTCAATTCAATACTAAGTCCAAAAGTTTTTTTCTAGACAGGAAGGTAAATATGAGTTAAGAGGAATATTACTCATCAAAAAGCAATTAAAGAGACTATAAGGAGATTATGTGGGGTACATTTATAGAACAATGCAAATATAAAATTGACAAATTTGCTATTCTTTTGTGATGTTTAAAAAAAGAGTCTTCCACAGTTAATGCCAAGATAGCATCCATTTTCCAGGGTTTACAGAGTAAATGCCACCTGGGTGAAATTTGATAGATGATACTCTGACATCCTGTTTCTCTGAAGGCAGCATGGAGCTAAGCCACAAGAAACTGACAGGAACAATGAAAAGAGTTACGATACAGACTGTCTCATCCAGTCACAGGGGCGTATACTGGCAGGTTTTAATGTTGGCGACAATAGTTTCTTGTAAGTAGTTGAAACTTTAAACTCGTATTGTTGTGAATCTTCGGTGTAAACTTGCCTTAAAACAAATGCCCCCAAGGGCTCCTCAATGCCCCTTTTCCAAAATATCGCTTTCAGCACCCCTTGTCGTCCTCAGAATGCCCCTTTGAGATACTCTGCTTTATAGCTTGGACAGTCATAAATATACCGTAAGTCTGAAAATAGATACATTAGTAGAATGCTATACTATTTTAAGGCAAAATCGTCAAAGAAGATCTGTTTGTCGTGATGAGGATGGTTACTGTTTATCAAAGCAGAATATGCAGAAAAAGGAATCGATCCAGTTGTAATTTACTTAGTAATATCCAAGAGTTACATGACTTAGGTCAAATCTGATCACAGGTTGTAGAACAAGTTCTATCAAAACATTGTTTAGGCATAAGTCTACTGGTTGTGATCACATTTATAATGTATTCATGCCCAAAAGAAATTTACCAGACGCAGTAAAAACCTTTTAAATAAGAAATGTGTTTCTAACTCAAAACATCGAGGTTAAAAGTGACTCTCAAACACACAACATGGACTGCTCTCTTGATTGTTACATAGACTGTACCAATGCTAAAGACAACCTTCAAATTGACCAGAAAACCAACCTCAGGTTTAGCAACAGCACATCAGTTCTTCATCGCTTGTAACGGGGCTGACAAAATAATGACTCCGCAGTCAATAATGCACCTCGAGCAGTCACCGTGGCAACAGCATCACAGAAAGACAAAAGGTTAATCCAAATGGAAATAAAAAAACAGACCAGCTCCTTGGATGTGGGGGAAGAGAATGTCTAAATGAAGAGAGCGAGCTCAGGAGTCAGGGAGCAGTGCGTCTGTGGATGAGCTCTGCGCCTGCAGTATGGTTGACCTTCCCCAATGGGAACAGACCGCTTCAGCACTGGCGACAGCACGGGCATCAGAGTGCGGAGCCCCACCCTCGCTGAGAGGAACGAGTCAGGTTGGGCGAGGGGGAGGAGTCCTGAGTAACAGTAGAAACTGCTTCCATGCACTAAACACTAACAGTTATGCAAACATGCACGTTTGGGCATGTTCACCAAGTAACATTTACCAATATCCAGGTGGTGTCAAGTAATCTCACTGCATGCATTACACACACAAAACAGAAAGGAGGGGGATCTCATCCACACAATATGTATTACAATATGCATGGTTGTTTACACAAAACACTAGAGGAAATCTGAGGTGAACTTCATGGATTAAAGACCATCTACTAATGCTGGGTAACTGAATTTACCTGAATGAATCTGTACAGTATGATTAAGATGGGTTCACAAATTGTGACACTATGTCTTATTGCTTCCCAAAGTTAAACATGCAATATACTAAGTCATCCTGCTGTGTACATACTGCAACTTGAGACAGATAACAGCACTCAACAACACCCACTTATGAGGCCAAAGTCCATATTACAGTTGGTTGAGCTAATGATCTAATGCAGCACTTCAATTCAAGATAGAATAGGGCCTAAAATAAACATACAGCACCACACACACACACACACATTTCTGGCATTGGCAACCATTTACATTTTTACATTTCAGCCATTTAATGGATGCTCTTATCCCAGGTGACTTGAAGTGAATACAGGGACATTTCCTTGAAGCAACTCAGGTTAAAGTGCCTTGCTCTAGGACATTTGGCTTAATCGGAAATCGAACCTGCAACCTTCCGTCTACAATTCAGACTCCTTGACCACTGAGCCATGTGCACATGCACCTGATTCTTTACATTGTAGCTACTGTACTATAGGGATAACATTTAGGAGGAAAAAAACAAACGACTAGCCATGTTTGCTGGTCCTTCCTGGTCGCGCCGTGCCTAACTAGAGAATGGCTGCTAATAAACTGAGTTTGTCTGATACTTGAGGCCACTGCTCATTGCAAACTGGTTAGGCCGCTCTCCTTTCTCAACAATATTCAATATTATAACCTAGAATATATCATCGTTATCCCTTGATATTGAAGGAGGTGCAATGTCCTATAACAAATATAAAATGGATCCATGAAATCATAAACTACCCTAAGCAAGCCAAAAAGTACTTGGTTTAATATCATAAAATCTTTTGGCAACATTGAAAATGACATGCAAGGTAACATAACACAGACATGGAAATATACACTAACTGGCCACTTCGTTAGGTACACCTGTTGAACTGCTCTTTATTGCAAATATCAAAATCTCCCAATCATGTGGCAGCATGTTAACTCATTTAGGCATGTAGACATGGTCAACACGATGTACTGAAGTCCAAACCAAACATCAGAATGGTGAAGAAAGGTGACTTTAGTGACTTTGTATGTTGCACGGTTGTTGCTGCCAGACTGCCAGTTGGGTATTTCAGAAAGTGCTAATCTACTGGGATTTTCCTGCACAACCATCTCTAGGGTTTACAGAGAATGGTCAGAAAGAGAAAATATCCAGTGAGCAACACTTCTCTGGGTAAAAATGCTTTGGGGATAGCAGAGGTCAGCGGAGAACAGCCAGACTGGTTAAAGCCAATAAACAGGCAACAGGAACTCAAATTACCACTCGTTAAAAAAAGCTATGCCGAAGAGCATCAGGAGCACAACGCATCGGTTCTTGAAGCAGATGGGCTACAGCAGCAGAAAACCAAACCGGGTGCCACTCCTGTCAGCTACACAGGAAAATTAGGCTACCATTTGCATGGGTCCACCAAAATTGGACAATAGATGATTGGAAATATTTTGCCTGGTCTGATGAGTGCCGATTTTTGTTGTGACATTCAGATGGTACTGTAGTATCAGAATTTCACATAAACAACATGAAAGCATGGGTTCATCCTGCATTGTATCACTGGTTCAGGCTGGTGGGGATGGTGTGGGGGATATTTCTTGCCACACGTAGGGCCCCTTAGTACAAATTGAGCATTGTTTGAATGCCACAGCCTACCTGAGTAATATTGCTGAAGATATCCATCCCTTTAAGACCACAGTGTACCCATCTTCTAATGGCTACTTCTAGCAGGATGACACGCCATGTCACAAAGCTCAGACCATCTCAAACTATTTTTTTAACATGGCAGTGAATTCACTGTACTAAAATGGCCTCCACAATCTCCTGAACTCAATCCAATCGAGCACCTTTGGGATGTGGTGGAACATGAGATTCACAGTCAACAATCTGCAGCAACTGCGTGATTCAATGTCAACGTGGTAAAAATAATTCTGAGGAATGTTTCAAGCACCTTGTTGAATCTATGCTACGAAGAAAGAAGGCAGTTGTTGTTTGTGATTTTCTCCCCTCCCAATTGGTTGTCCAATTCCCACTGATCCTGCCTTGCTCTCAATTCCCATGCAGCTCTATGTCAATTTGCGCTGCCTCATGCTGGGGGTCCAGGCAAAATCAGAGAAGCCATAGACAGGCTCGAACCACTGACTATCATGCCATAGCTTGTCCTGATAGTCAGCAACTTAGCCCACTATGTCACGTGGGCCATCAGAATGAAGGTAGTTTTAAAGGCAAAAGGGGTTCCAACCCACCGCAAAATAATAACAAAAGCTTTTAAATGCAAAAATCCAACATACTGATGTGACTAAGCTACATTTACAGGTGGCACTGGAAAACATTTAGGTGCACATAACAGATGGGTGCACTGTAGAGATCTGCATTCACTGGCTCACTCAAAAGAGACTCAGCATTCTGTTCTTAGAGGGGCAGAGTTGCTTTTGGCAACAAGAATGAATCACTGCAGAAAGCTGTACAATCAGGCTCCCCAATAATGTCAAGAGTGGTGCATGCTGCTGCTTTGGGGAAAGGATGGAAACACAGCTCATCAGTTAGCATACAGTTACACAGGGATGGGCAGTATATGACACATGTATTTGAATTACAAAATAGTCTTTTGTAATTTGTATTTGATAGGTTGAATGAGAATGGCTTAGTATTTTGTATCAAAATACTTCAATGGTTTGTATTTTAGAAATCCTCTAAAATACTTGAAGTCAAACCCATCCTGAACCAGAGACAATGCCAGAAGTGTCTTAACTGGGATAAGGGGAAAAAGAACTGGTTCAACATCCTTTTTTTAAAGTAAATTTTGCATTTCATTTGGAAATCAAGGTCCCAGAGTCTGGAGGAAGAGTGGAGAGGCACATAATCTAAGTTGGTTTGAGTCCAGTATGAAGTTCCCACAGTCTGATACTTTAGGGTGCCATGTCATCTGCTGGTGTTGGTCCACTGTGTTTCATCAAGTCTAGAGTCAATGCAGCCATCTACCAGGAGATTTTAGAGCACTTCATGCTTCCATCAGCTGACAAGCCTCAAGGAAATGCTGATTTCCTTTTCCAGCAGGAAAATTTGGCACCTGCCCACGGTGCCAAAATGACTGGTACCAGTTATAACTGTGCTTGATTGGCCAGCCAAACCACCTGACCTGAACCATAGAGAATCAGTGGGCTATTTTCAAGAGGAAAATCGAGACACCAGACCCAACAATACAAATAAGTGGAAGAACACTAACAAAGCATCCTGTGCTTCAATAACACCTCAGCAGTGCCACGGGCTCCATGCCACGCCGGATTGATGCAGTTATTCATGCAGAAGGAGCCCAGACCAAGTATAGAATGCATGAATATGTTTAAGAATGTCCACATTTCTGTATTTTAAATTCTTTATTCTTTATAAGTGATGATCCATGACCAGCGTTAAAAAAACTATGCACCAGCTGTGCCTTACATTTCCTATGGGGCAGACGTTTGCTCAAAACCTAGCGACGTCTCTATTCTAGGTGCAAAAACTCCAAGCACAACTCGGAGAGCAGCTCTCTGCTGCGCTCAAAGTTCAAATAATTACAACTTTGATCCCTACTGTTGCTGACCTTGGCAATGACCAATGGCATTGCAGTATGTGTTCTCTTCATATAAACGAAAAATAAAAACAAGAAACAAAGTAATCTTATGTTTGTCAGACTAGCCTGAACTACAGTTTAACACTGAAAACATATGACATTAAATAATTTCAGTTAGAAAAGCAACAACTACTAGCCTGTTAGCTAGCCTGCAAGCTAGCTACAGTGCTACAGCTGTATCAGTATGCGCCCGACCTAGCGAAGAGCAAAGCATTGAACGCTGGTCATGGACAAGGCCATTAAACTGTAGTTATCAAGATTGAAACAAAAAAAGGCTTGAAATACATCACTTTGTGTAATCAACCTAGAATAGGAAGGCGTCACATTTTGAATAAATTATGGACAAAATAACTTCCATGATATTTAAATAACTTTTAGATGCACTTGTACTTGAAAATGAATGCCTCAGTCATTCTCCCTATTTTGCTAGTCAGAACGAGAGGGAGAGATATCATCAGATGGGCATCAGGTAGCTCAGTGGTTATGGAGTCAGACTTGTATTTGGAAGGTTGCCAGTTCGATTCCAGACTCCAGCCAAATGTCATTGTGATATAAGGCAAGATACTTAAAGATGAACTGAACTGGAATTTTATGTAAAGGTGATATAACAAACATGTTTTTTTCTTCTCATTGGTATAATGATTAAAATGGCTAAATTTGTTAAAAGGGATAAACGGATATGTTGAAAGGGTTGTTTTTGTTACATGGGCGCCGCCATTTTGGATTTCAAAAATCGGCTACGTCACTGGTATGGTAAGCTACTCAGC
>JACXGM010026702.1:0-14771 GCA_016801145.1 Umbra pygmaea
AACTGCACTACTGAACTGCACTACTGAACTGCACTACTGAACTGCACTACTGAACTGCACTACTGAACTGAACTACTGAACTGCACTACTGAACTGAACTACTGAACTGAACTACTGAACTACTGAACTACTGAACTGCACTACTGAACTACTGAACTGCACTACTGAACTGCACTACTGAACTGCACTACTGAACTGCACTACTAAACTACTGAACTGCACTACTGAACTGCACTACTAAACTACTGAACTGCACTACTAAACTACTGAACTGCACTACTAAACTGCACTACTAAACTACTAAACTACTAAACTGCACTACTAAACTACTAAACTACTACTGCACTACTGCACTTGTGAACTTGTGAACTAGTGAACTTGTGAACTAGTGAACTTGTGAACTAGTGAACTAGTGAACTAGTGAACTGCACTACTGAACTGCACTACTGCACTACTGCACTACTGCACTACTGCACTACTGCACTACTGCACTACTGCACTACTGCACTACTGAACTGCACTACCGCACTACCGCACTACCGCACTACCGCACTACCGCACTACTGCACTACTGCACTACTGCACTACTGCACTACTGCACTACTGCACTACTGCACTACTGCACTTTGCCAAAATTATCCCCACCTTCACTAATAGTCGATGTGGTCAAATAATACATGTTCATGGAATCAGGGACTACAAGTGTTATTAGGTCCTATAGATCAACCCTGGTTTTACGTGTTGCTACAGGAGCATTGGATGGCGGTGGTTAGGGAAGCAGACTTTCTACTGGAAAGGGTGCTTGACTGCACCAAATGACGTTGTCCTTGAGCAAGGCACCTTACCCTGAGTTGTAGTGCAGTTCAGTAGTTTAGTGTAGTGTAGTGTAGTGCAGTTCAGTAGTGTAGTGTAGTTTAGTGCAGTTCAGTAGTGTAGTGTAGTGCAGTTCAGTAGTGTAGTGTAGTGCACTGCAGTTCAGTAGTGTAGTGCGCTACCATCAGTCCTGTGTCATGCCAACAATAAAGCATCCTGAGTCCATACATGTGTGGGGTTGCTTCTCAGCCAAGGGAGTGGACTCATTCACAATTTTACGCAACACAGCCATGAATTAAGAGTGGTACCAACACATCCTCAGAGAGCAACTTCTCCCAACCATCCAAGAACAGTTTGGTGATGACCAATGCCTTTTCCAGCATGGTGGAGCACCTTGTCATAAGGCAAAAGTGATAACGAAGTGGCTTGGGGAACAAAACATTAAAATTGTGGTTCCATGGCCAGGAAACTCCCCAGACCTTAATGCCATTGAGAACGTGTGGTCGATCCTCAAGATGTGGGTTGACAAATAAAAGCCCACAAATTCTGGCAAACTAAGCATTGATCATGCAAGAATGGGCTGCCATCAGTCAGGATGTGGCCCAGAAGTTAATTGACAGCATGCCAGGTTGGAGTGCAGAGGTCTTGATAAAGAAAGGTCAACACTACAAATATTGACTCTTTGCATAAACTTAATGCAATTGTCAATAAAAGCCTTTGACACTTTTGACACATGCTTGTAATTATACTTCAGTATACCATAGTAACTACTGACAAAAAGATCTAAGATCACTGAAGCAGCAAACTTTGTGAAGACCAATACTTGTTACATTCTCAGAACGTTTGAGCACGACTGTAGACACACCCACTTGTGTTTGAGCACGACTGTAGACACACCCACTTGTGTTTGAGCACGACTGTAGACACACCCACTTGTGTTTGAGCACGACTGTAGACACACCCACTTGTGTTTGAGCACGACTGTAGACACACCCACTTGTGTTTGAGCACGACTGTAGACACACCCACTTGCTGTTCAGACAGTTCTGCTGCTTTGTTGGGGAATAATCAACATGACAGGATAACGTCACAGTCCCGATAAAACCAATCTGCTCTAGCAATTAAAAAGAAAACTACCAGTGTTAATTATAACCATGACTACGGTAAAATATGCATGTGGTCTCAGGGCACAGTCAATATAAAGCATCTAGAAAAACAAGCTAGAGGCGGTGAGAGGAATCAATGTTAGTGACAATGAGCCTAAAGCTTCACATGGAGTGCTCAAATCTCTGCTGGACAGACTGTAAACATAAACCTGCCATAAACAGACGTATGTCCGATAGAACCACCAGGATTTGTTCCAGTGTTTTGGACAAAGCATACGTTTACAGGTGTTGAATTACATTATGGGGTGGGACATTTTCTATATTTACTGAATTTTAAAGTAATGACATTAAAGGATTTGTGGGTAAACTCATTGCAGGGCATATTACCAAATTATATTACTACACAACTCTGAACTACTTAAATGTCTTATTTAATACTTTCTTAAGTCAGACATCATCAGTGGTCACATTAAATGGCTGTCTGGATGCTACCGTTCATGTGAGCTATGCTCCTCCACTTGGCTAGGCTAACAGTGGGTGGCTAGCTTGCGGCTAATATGCTACTTGATGGAAAGATTGTTGGAAGCTGAAACATCATTCATTCTGTCCTTGACAATTAGTGTACCAACCCTGAAGGCTACTGTAAATCACTACTAATTAAGGCTGCAACCCTAACACCCCCCCGACCAGATATCATAGTGCTGGTTACTCCTGAACGCTGGTTAGGCCCCCACAGATATCATAGAGCTGGTTACACCTGAACGCTGGTTAGGTCCCCACAGGGAAGATCATAATGAATCAGGGTTGTTCAACACCAAGAGGCTTCCTGAACATGAACCCTGGAGACTGGAACGTTGCATCCTAATGAACGGGCCCCAGCTATCATCCTTTGCCACGCCTACTGTATCATGCCAGACCGGGCCAGGCCCGTCTCCTGAGACCTACCTTCATGAGCTGGCTCGGGGTCAGGTGTGAGCGAGATGTCGTTGAGCTCCCTGAGGCACAGCCATTCCCCATCCACGGACACACGGAAGTTACACAGGTAAATGGTCTCCCGAGCCGCCTGCGTGATCTTGTCAGTGGTAGGGGTCGGGGCGTCGGTCTGGGGCTGCAGGTCTGCCATGATGACTCAGCAAATAGCTTGCTGAGGCGAGCAACAACACAGCACTCTCCGTTTCTCTGCAGAGCCCAGCCACGCCAAGACAAGCAGAGAAAGGAAGGGGGATGGAGAGGAAAATCTCTCCTTCAGAACCACAGCGGTCCTTCCAGAGACAAGAAGAAGGGAAACAAAGAGAATCCAAACAGGACCGGCGCACGTAGAAGCACCACGCAAACACTCCTTAAAGACGGTGAAGGATGCTGTCCCCTTTTCCTCTCCGCCTGTGTGCCGCCTCCCCTTTCCCCCCTCCTTCCTTTATGGATGAGCAGGCAGAGAAAATAATCCACCGTGCATCTGTGTGCTCTGCTCTCAGTGCGTCTGTGTCGCTCCACAAAGCCTGCAGCCTCTCAGCGCGGCCTCTATTGGAGTAACAACGCTCAAGTCTGTCTGCTGGAATCAAAGGCTCTCTTGTGGCACTGCCCCTATACTCGCCCCGCCGTGATTGGCTGTGGAGTGATAGTTAGGCGACAAGATTGGCTGTGAGCTGACAGTGAGGCGACAGTGAGGCAACAGTGAGGCGGTGCCATGACAGACAGTAGGGTGGGCGTGAACTAAGATGGCTGCCCAACAATGAGCTGGCTGGCATCATGTGATCAGATGCTGCATGCTTAAAAAACTAAGGGTGGGGGGTTGAAACCTTCTGATACCCATTTGGTGCTTGTGAGGGGAGGTGGAGCCTGTCTGTGATGCGGGGGGGCTGCACTGATGCAGGGTTTAAAGTCCAGGTCTTTCTCTGTCATCAGATTTCATGGCATGCAAGCATTAATCAATGCTAAGAATATGCACTTTAAAATCAGGTCCTGTTATCTATCGGTTGGTCAATGTTCCATCTGTTATACACCTGGCTGTTCGTCCCTGTTAACGGCACTGGTAGATTAAGCAAATAAAGCTTATGGAAAATCTGAAGACATGGGGACAGAGCGCCTGAAGACATGGGGACAGAGCGCCTGAAGACATGGGGACAGAGCGCCTGAAGACATGGGGACAGAGCGCCTGAAGACATGGGGACAGAGCGTTTGAAGACATGGGGACAGAGCGCCTGACAGCAGTACAGGGATTTTCTTGAGCGAAACAAGTACCATTCTGTGTTGTGTCAAAGCAACACTTGAGTGGTTTTAGGGGAAAAATGTGAATGTGTTGGAATGGTCCGGTCAAAGCCAAGACCTCAATCCAATAGAAAATCTGTAGTCAGATTTGAAGATTGCTGTTCACAGGCACAAACCATCAAACTTGAAGGAGCTGGAGCAGTTTTGCAAGGAGGAATGGGCAAAAATCCCAGTGTTAAGATGTGGCAAGCTCATAGTCTTATCCAAAGCGACTTGTAGCTGTGATACCCGCAAAAGGTGGCTCTACAAAGTATTGACTTTAGGCGGGTGAATAGTTATGCACATTGACTTTATCTGTAATTGTGTCCTATTTGTTGTTTGCTTCACAATATAAAAACACAAACATCTTCAAAGTTGTGGGCATGTTCTGTAAATTAAATGATGCAAATCCTCAGACAATCCATGTTAATTCCAGGTTGTGAGGCGACAAAACACGTAAAATAAACTCTAATTTCAGTTACCACATTTCTGACATTTGGTTAATATTGATGATTACTGTAATACCATTGTTAATATAACATTTAATGCCATTGATTAAAGGAATGTTTCACTGTAACCTAGATATTAATTTACTAATTACTAATGTTACAAATTATAATTTTTTTTCCATACACTTTTAATTTGCGTCAACAAAATCAAAACTGATGGATTTTGAAATGGCTGTTTCAGTTAAACTGTAATTCCATTAGACTTTACACAAAAACAGATGCATTTAGAATCATTGACTCCAGTACTAAATGTAATTTAGCTACAACGCATATAGCTAATATCACACAATGTAGCTAAATGGTGGTGTAAATAATGACAAGATGCTCATTGGTGTTAAACATTTTACAGAGATGATGCACATTCATCCTGCAACAATAATAAACATAAATGCATGTTTCATTCTACGTTTTATATTGAAATTGAATACAGATATGCTTATTATCATTACCACAACAGGTTGTCATTTCCAATATGGGCATCAAACTAATGCGTTAATGAAAATCTGGATTGTGGAAATGAGAAGACCTAGAGAAGAAATGCTAACCATAGCGCTAGCCATTATGACTCAGCAGACATTTTGTTGTGGGGCAGTTCAAGACTTGATATTGGGTACCGGGCGCTATGATGATGGCATTTCATAGTAGCTAGCTAACTACTCTACACAATCTTTGTCAAGCATGTTGTCCATATGACTACACGGTAATTACGAGTGTCTACAAAAACTAATTTCAAAATGTGAAATATGTACAAGAATAAATATAGCTACTCTCACACAAATGCTCAAGATATGAGCTGAACAGTGTTTAGCAACAAAAAGCACAAATCAATAGATACGTGTTCTGCAATTTTACAATTTTACAACGAATGTGCACTAAGAATATTGTTTATTGGCAATCTCAGCATATTATGCTGGTTTTTCTAAATGTTCATTCTGTGAAAAGTTAGGAGAAACCTCCCCTCTTTCACTGCGCAATGGGTTCTGGGATATTTACCCCAATAAGCAGGGTACAAAATTAACACCCGCCAAGTGCAGGTAGATTTTTAATTGGGCGGGGAAATCTCTGAAAACTATCCGCCACACAGACTGTACTACCATTGTTAATATAACATTCAATGCACAGACAGGAAATTTTTTGTAAGTAAGTAATGTAATAAAATATCTGGCATGTCGGCTTGGAGGAAGTAACTCTTGTTTGCAAGTAGTTGAAGAGTAGTCAGACTTTTTGTGTTAATGAGTAACCTAACACATTAGTTTCTCAATTCAAATAATTAGTTATTATTATACCAATTAGTTACCTTTACAATATTATTTCCCCTTTTCCTTTTTAAAACACAAGTAAATCACTTATTATCCATTGTTATTTTTTGTCAAATCAGTCTTTCGTTTGCCCCATGCCAATCTAAAATTAAAAAGAGGTCTCAAGCTTGAAATGGAACAAATAGGCTATGCGGACTGGGGGTTAGCAGAATGGAAGCATACATTTGTTTTTTTACCTTTATTTTACCTGGCAAGTTGCAGCGACGGCCGGGGGAGAAGTGGGGGGAGGAAAGGGGATGAAAGAGACAATTGAAAACTAGGGATGATTAGGTTTCCATGAAAGTATTAAGGCCAGACTGGAAATGAGTACAGGACACTGGGTTTACACACCTACTGTTATGAATAGTGCCATGGGATCTTTAGTGACCATAGAGAGTCAGGACACCTGTTTAACATCCCATTCGAAAGACAGCACCCTACGCAGGGCAAATATCCCCATGACAGCCCTGGGGCATTGGGAATGATCTTTAGACCAGAGGGAAGAGTGCCCCCTACTGGCCCTCCAACTCCACTTCCAGCAGCACTGGTCTCCCATCCAGAGACCAACCAGGCCCGACCCTGCTTAGCTTTAGAAGCAAACCAGCAGTGGAATACAGGGCGCTATACTGCTAGCTAATACATACATTATAACAGCTGGAAATATTCTCATTATTTCAAATCTATCAAAAAGCAGGAGGCAAACATAATTGTTTCATACGAGCTGTGCAAATGCACGTTCTATTATGTTCTATTATGGCGTTTACAATGAGTGTGTGTCATCAAGTGATAATAATAATTCTTTCAAATTTTACTCTGACCTCTTATTTACATTTGTATTCAACATAATACCTTATTATCTCATTGAAATGTACTTAAGTGAAGGTATACGTGACATAAAAGGGCATTTTTTAATTTTGGCTGGTAAAAAAATATGCTTGGCTGGTGGATTTTCATCTACCAGTCCCCTTGGCAGGTGAGCTAAAACATTACTTTCAGACACTGCCAAAAAGCATGCACGGTTGCAAACTTCAAAAATCCACCAGACGTAGTAGACCATCTGGGGACTTTTTGCATTATATTTTTAGCATCCTATGATGTGGGACATGTTAAATCTTAATTTGGCATCCTATATAGTATGGAAATGATGCAATTAGAGACAAAAAACAGGAAATACTTCCAAACAAAAATGCAAATTGAGACCCAGCCACAGTTTTTTAAAAACAGTAAAATTCTGACAAATTGTGAATTTATCATTGTCAACCCAGATAGGAACATTTGCTGAAAGTGTCTCTGCATTACCATGATACAGTGGTGCTTGAAAGTTTGCAAACCTTTTATAACGGTATATATTTCTGCATAAATATTATTTCCTAAAAGGAATGGGCAAAAATTCCTCCAAACCAATGTGCAGACTGATTAAAAGTTTCCAGAAACATTTAGTTGCAGGTATTGCTACACAAGGGCGTCATGCCTGAAAGAACAGGTTCACATAATTTTGGCAAAGATATGTAATAATGGCTCATTGTCCTCCATAAATAAATCATCAAGTATAACATTTCTGTTCCATTTGTTTCATTGGGTTCCCTCTATCTACTTTTAGGACTGTAGACATTTTAGGTCAAATTCTTAAGGGTTTACCAACTTTCGAGCACCACTGTACTAGGACTCAAAAGAAATCATGGACAACCAAGCAAAAACACCAGTAAGACTTCTAGTGCTATTGAGGCAATACAAAATAACCTTCATTTTCTCCCTCGCCCAGTGAATACACAGCATGATGTAGTAATGGGACATATCCCCCATGAAGATTAAAATACACCACTCCCTCTGCCAAAATGTTTATCAAACACATGTCTGACCTACAAATGCATGGGACAAGCTAAATACCATACAAATATCCCTCTAGCATTATATAACCATTTAAGGAAAAGTGAGCACAAAGATACTAGTACCAAAATCAATTGTGCATACTCTTGACAGGAAATATATTGTGCTGTAAGCAAAGTTGCTGCCTTGCAGGTGACAACACACTACGATTGTCACGGTTTGACCATGAACGTGGCTTCTCTTGACATGCCCCGGAGGTCCCACATGAGGCAGCGCAAATTGGCACAGGTTTATCTGGGATAAAGGATAGATAAGTCGGATTAAGTACCTTGTTAAGTCGCTGTCCAGTGTCTCCTTGTGTGCAGATCAAGTGCCTGCAAGCTTGTACTAACTAAAGGCTTCCATGTTGTATAATCAGTGAATCTATCCTGCACAAGTAAAATGAGTTGCTAACTGACGGCAACGCAGGGTTAAGGGAAATTGGACATGACAAATAGCTTTGCTGAACCTATAATTAAAATGGCATCACACGATTGCTGATGAGTTGAAAACATTTTTGCGCTTTTTAACAACCACAGATGAGACCACTACACAGAGGGGCTAGTTTTTAGACAAGCTATGGATTTTATTGTAGCATTTTCAGTTTATCATTTCTCAACCAGGCACTGTAAAATGCTTGCTTTCCTCCCTCGTTGGGAGAACCCAATCACATGCTTTGTGAGACAAACATCTCTCATCCTGTTCAAGAAAATGCAGCACTCTTTCCTGTGAATACGATTTTAAGAATAATGGCAAAGTAGGGTAAGTTCTTGCTTTGTTTCCTCCCATTTTCATCACTCACACTGCAGAGTTATTGTTCCTCCTTTTGGGTTCACATCCACTTTCAAACTAAATAACTGATGTGTAAATCTGTGTTTCTTGATACAACTAGAGCAGTGTGTATGTTTCATGTAACATGTTAAACGTAATGTAAATAGACGTGTTGTGCTTCAGGTAGACACAGTGTCTAGACACAGGATTAGACACAGGTGCTCACTAACAGGCGTTATTATGAGACCAGTATAGCTAGCAAGCCAAGTCTTGCCTACATTGTCACAGTACATGCTAGCTGGTTCAATGGGTAATTAACTCATCAAGGCACTCACTCTTCGTCTTCTTATCCGTCCTCTGGATGTTGAACTCGTACTGTCTCGGAGGAGCCGCTGACGGGCCGGTCTGGTCAAACCGAATGTTGGTGGAACTTAGCGCCTCTTTGAAATAGATGACAGAGGTGGGAGAGAAAGACTCCTCTGGGGTGCTACTGCTGGCTACATGTCCGTTTTTGTCTTGAATATGAGCCCTGTCAGTCTCCCCTGATGCGTCAAAACTTTGTAGAAGTTGGGGGTCCTGGACAGACTCCAGAGATGTTGACAGGCGCGCCGCCATCTTGTCTGATGTTCAGGTCATGTGACCGGTGAACCAGCAAAGCGACGGCATCCACCCAACCACTGGCAGGTTTTTACATATTTAATACTTTGTTTTCTTCATGTACAAATTATTGTACTGGCAAAATTAAAACTGTTTCTTTGTTTAAGAGTATCCAGTTGTATTGTTGCTTTGTGCTGTATAATCATCTAAACCCCCCCCCAGATTCCAAAGTTGAGCGACAATGACGTAGGCAACACATGACGCAGTATGTGAACTAAATTTTCTTATAATGTAGTAGGTGATTTCGTGTGTTATAAAAGACTAAATAACGTGAATGAAGTACTGTGTAATGCAAGGAATATATGAATCAAACATACAAAACATGGAGAATAAAATAAACCTTCCTCCATATTTTATGATATCTAATTCTAATTGTAGCGTTCATACACATTTAGGCAAAATACATATCCAGGTCAGAAAACAGTAATTTACGACGTAAATTTGTTATGTACGACCCAGATTGTCTATCTCGTATTACGTCGTTAAGCTATTGAACGCGGCATAACAATTAAGATTTTTGTTTAATATGTTAATGCCCTCTGCTGGCAATCTATGCACATTGCACCGAGAACTGCACAGCTGACAAATCCATAGACAGTATAAATGAATGGACAAACAGACGCCATTCAGTCCTATGGAGAGCAAGTGAAGTCAATTAAAAGCACCTTTTCGGTGGTAGCCGATCTTACTGCGCAGCCTGAAGCTGGGCGTGATGACGTAGATGTAGAGGTAGAAAGTTATTACAACTTATTGCAGCCATGCCAAGAGAAATCTGAATCATTCCGAATCTTGCCTCTTGCAGAGATGGAGAGCATGAGTAGGAAGTATTTCCAATCCATCAAAACATGGCTGAAATATTTTGTTTCCAATGCTTTTCATGGACTCTCTATGGGCTTGTCTCTTGACTGTATGCTTCCATGTTCCCCGATTGCATGCAAGATTCTCCTGGACTATACGGTAATTTCTCCACTGTGCGACAAAAAGTTGTGTGGTTATGACACAACAGTTAGCATATTTTGACAAAAACTGCTGCTACGGGGCCATAACGTGAGATACAAGGTAATGGAGTTTTTTATACATTATCCTGTTTCTTTAGAAATAAACAATGGACAAAAAAGTCTTTAAAATCTTCAGATGTAAATTCATTCGCTGTCAAAGTGACCCTAAAATGAATGGGAGTCTATGGAATGCTAACGTGAGGTGATAGCCAGGTAGCATCAGAATCCACCCAGGGCTGCTTCAACTTCCGGGTCCAAACCTACCCCCTTGGACAAACCCTAAAGCCAGTCCATTGTCCAAGCGGAAGTTACGGTTCATGTGACAACAACGTTCCCAAACTTGAAACCACAGGGCTAGCATCCGGTTTGGCAAAGTGATGCAAATGCGGAAGTGCCTTAAACCTGCATTCTATCTGAATGCCAGCTGGGGGCGACACAGGCGGTTTCAAAAGGAGGTCAGTTTCTGTAGAAGTCTATGAGAAAATTAACCACTTCTCACTTGATTAATTACCTCGGGAAACATGGTTTATGGTCTCAATTGTTATTTTTTGTCTTCTGCAATACAGAATTATGTTCATTTTTTAAATGAGGATCTTGTTGATTTTAAAATTGGCGATAAAGCAGGGGGTGTTTTAGGTGGTGTCTATGTAGTGACTTTGTCACTTTGGTCGCCTAATTATGTCTTGTTCAGCGTTCGGTTGTATGACAAGACACTCAAAGGAGTCTGCAGTTTAGTTTTTCTGATAAGTAACGTTAAATTTTGTTTTAATACTGTTTTTCGTTAGCCAATCTATTTCTCGTCTAAAATGGTCTCATCTGCAAACAAGATGGCTGTGCCGGTAACGGCAAACACAATGACTCAAATCAGATTTCTACAAACCAATGAGTAACGTCACACATTTTCCATCCAGTAGTATATACAGTCGATGCTTGGAACATTGAATGGTGTGTGTACTGACAAAAAACACACCAAGCTAACAAATCACTACAAAACAAGGCAATGTCAAATATGAAGTTTTTATTTTTATACTATAGTATTTAGTAAGCTGGCCCACTTATGAAATGGCCATGATTGACCTGGTGAATAAATGTGGCATGCATTTAGTCTGAAACTATCGTCTTTGGTATTACCCTTTAAACCACTCAAACACAACGTATCTCAATCTCACTTAATCTGAGGCCCTTTATTTGTAATCTGTGGTCAGCAGATCTGACGTAAATGCTGTTATGAGTGAAGATCGGCTGATTGCAGGTTGAATAATTTAGCAAAGTCTTGTCAACATGCAGAACAGATTCACATTCAAGGATGCTGTATTTTTTGTATCAGCTGTGACCAGATGTTTTACATACCTGTCTCTCTCTACATACCTGTCTCTCTCTAAATACCTGTCTCCCTCTAAATACCTGTCTCTCAATCAATCAATCAATCAATCAATAGGTGCTTTATTGGCATGAATGGGTGGTTGCCATTATTGCCAAAGCAAATGGTACAGGCAACAATAGTGATCCAGTTAATCAGCAATACAAGATAACAAAATAAGACATTAACAATAATACATAATAATTATGACATTGTAAACAATATTAAACAAATAATCAACATATCAGAAATTTACATTATGGGCGCTAACATTTCTCTTTTGTTATGACAATCCATGTCAAGGTTCCAATGAAGTGGAGGCAAGCGCGTCTTCAATAACCATAAATTTATTTGAAACAGGAGGAACTGAACAGAAACAAACACAGGAACAAACATGAGAAACCAACCAATTCTATGCATACACCAAAACATGACATAACAACAAAAGATCTACACAACACTAACTATATGAACAAACCAAAGCCTAATGAAGAACAAGAATACCCACATACCTGAACAGAAACAATGAATCACACGCGACTAACAAACATCCAGAACTAAATACCCAACTAATGAGGAAAGGGTGTGCAGGTGTGGACTAAACAACAGAACTGATAGGCTCACCAAAACATGTGACGGGATCATGTGACACAAAGAGCGGGAAACCTAACCAAAACAAAATACACAGGGGAGAAACCACTACAAGGTGAACACAGAACAAGCACACAGACACTAGGAACATTGTGACACCATGCACTAAAGAAGAACAAAACATACATATAAACACAGGAGAGGAAACTAATAGAACTAAACACTAGTGTATACATTAACAATCCAGCCCACACTGGGCCAGATGTTACAATCCAGGACATAGTCAGCTGCAAGGTCTACAGTTTCTGTATTTTCTCCTAAGAGAATGTACATTTTATCTTCATCAGGCATTTAAAAAACTTAGGAATTCTTTCCTTAAATTGCCAGCAATATGTAGCTCTTATTGAATTGAATTTAGTGCAATAAAGTAGGAAGTGCTGTTTATTTTCCACCTCTCCTAATCCTCAGTGTTTACAGAATCTTTCTTCCCTGACAATCCATGTTTTTTTGTGCCGCCCAGTTTCGATAGCCAGACTATGATCGCTGAGTCTCCCTCTACGTACCTGTCTCCCTCTACATACTTGTCTGCCTCTACATTCCTGTCTCTCTCTACATACCTGTCTCTCTCTTCGTATTCATTCTCCTGCGCCTGTCTCCTGAATCTATCTATTGACGCATTTTCAGAAGAACAGACCTTTCTATGGAGGCAGCAGGGAACCAGGACGTCAAGGAGGCCCTAGTAGAAAGGGACAGAGTGCTACAACAGCACCACAACCAACTGGGCAACCTGGAGGTAGCCATGGAGGAGATCCTTCAGCGGTTACAGCGCATGGAGGCGCAGGGATCTCCCACGCCCATCAGTCCAAGCCTGACAGAAAGAGAGGGGACTTTGGTGTCTACTACTAGAGGATGGGAGGTCGCCCTCCCCGAGCGGTATGACGGTCACCCCGAGCGCTGCCGCAGCTTTCTGTTAGAGGTGGACCTATATTTATCCAGCCGCCCGGAATAAGCAGGCTCGGATCGTTCAAAGATCGCCACCACGATTTCGCTTCTGACCGGGAAAGCCCTGGAGTGGGCCACGGCGCTGTGGGAGAGTTCAGGACCGGAGACCAACGACTATAAAAGCTTCGCTGCCTTGTTCAGGGCAGTTTTCGACCACACATCTGTTGGTCGAGAGAGGGGAGATCGGTTGCTACACCTCAGACAGGGTTCAAGGACCACAGCAGAATATGCCCTGGAGTTCCGGACCCTGGCCTCCTCCAGCGGATGGAACGAGGCTGCCCTCCTGTTCTTGTTCAGAGAGGGACTCCGGGAGGAAGTGAAGGTAGAGCTGGCATGTCGGGACGACGGGGCGATGCTGGACCAGCTGGTATAGATGGCGATAAAGTTAGATGGTCTGTTAAGGGCCAGGAAGAAGTCCCCGGCGCGCACAACCTCGGCCCTAGCAACCAAAGTTCGGGAGGAACCCATGGAGATGGGGACTACCAGGCTAACGCCCACGGAGAGGGGGAGACATCTACGCCTCGGACTCTGCCTATATTGCGGGGAAGAGGGACACCTGCTCGCCCAGTGCCCCGCCTCGAGAGGTCCGTTACGGACGGCGGAGAGGACTTGCCCGCTGTATGGGAAGGTAGGATTACGCCTCTCAGCTTTGCCATTCTCTCAAGATGTTGATAGATGGTTATTTCAGGCTTGGTAAGATCTTTGTTGAAATGATGGTTTCAGGAGTCAGGTTGTGGTAGATAATAGAATGCTTTAATAAAGTTCTCCTTGTTATGAATACAGGGTCATCTCATAACAAGGCATCAAGACGTGTTGGGAAAAATGCCCCGAATGATCATATGGAACTGGGTTATATAGCCTTAGCATTGTTGTTCACACACCTTCTAGAATAATCTCCTCAGACCCGTGACTGTCTCATGTGAGCACATGTGCTGGTCACCTTAACTTCTGTCTTAGCGTCTAATCAACTGGCCTTGCTAGTTGTTTATCAAATAACTCAGTAACCCTTATCTGTCTAATGTCCTGTCCATTAGTCTGAATGGCATCTACATGTATTAGACCTGTGATGGAATTACAGTCTAACCTACAATAGATCATATAGTTATAAGCAGTCTAATATATAACAGAGTTATAAGCTATAAATCCTAAGCCATAAGCTAGTGCTTATTCTGATGTTATAATATAAGAACTGTAGGGGCTCTCTCTGTCCTAAGTCACTCTTGGCCTTACTTCCTTGTCTACTCTCCTAAAGGAAAGTCTTATCTGGCTTGACCCTGAATTTCTCCCTGTCTGTCTTATATGTCTTAGAATCCTCCAACAGGCCCCAACTATATCTGTAAAACTCTCTCATCTAGTAATACCAAAGAATGTCTAATAAGGAAAGAAGTGCCACTCTCAGAAAACTTCCGGCTTCTGAACTGGTTGCAGTCCCACTCTAGTTCCATAAGAGGGCAGTCACATGTGAGTGCAGAATGAATGGAGGTCTATGGAGCTATACCCCTCAAAATCCACTTTTCTCGAAATATAATTTTTTGTATAGTAATTTGAATGTTGCA